>ML798309.1:98984-120975 GCA_009831015.1 Picea engelmannii | reverse complement strand
AAAAAATATATATATATATATATATATATATATATATATATATATATATATATATATATATATATATATATATATATATATATATATATATATATATATTTTGAAGTTAAATATTTAAACTTGAAGAGACAAAATCAACAAATATGTATGTGAAGAAAATCAAACCCTCTAAAACAAATTTTGAATTTTAAGGAATGTTTCCTCCCTCGACCATGATCAAGGCCCCCAAATACATCCCTCTTGTGCAAAACTTGTTAATGGTGCCCCTATAAATCTCTGTGTGATTATTTGATACATTTTCCATGGCCCTAGACCTAAAAATTTAATTTAGTGCCAAGGCCTTCTTTTCCTCCCCAATCAAGAATAAGGCCCCAAAACCCATTTAATTTGTGAAAAGCCTATTAATGGTGCACATATCTTAGAGGGAAAATATCCCCTTAAAAGGGATTGGGTGGTGGTTTGAGGCCCCATTCATGACAGTTGAGCCCAAGAATATTCGTTTAGATCCTAAGGCCTTTGTTTCTCTCCCTTGTCCATGACAAAGGCCTTGAGATCAATTCCTAGCTTGAAAAACATTCTAATGGAAACCATATTCCCATTTGGAGGTCAAAGATCGCCTGCTAAGGTCTTGCGGGGTGGTCTAATAACTTGTTCACAGTGCTTGAGTCTAAGAATATTCATATAAGGCACAAAGCACTTTTTTTCCTTCCCTAACTATGTTCAATGCCCCACTATCCATCGATGGTACAAAAAACCTCATAATAACGCCCTTATCCTACTCGGATGCCAAATATCCCTCAGGGATGGCTTTTGTGTTGGCTCAAGGCCTTATTTATGGTGCTTTCCCAAGAATTCTTATTTAGGGTGCATAAGGCCCTTGTTTTTTGCCCTTGACCATGGTAAAGTCCATAGAGCAATTCGTAGTGTGTAAATAATAAGTTAATGGTGGATATATTCCCAATTGGAGGTGAAATATCCCCTACAAAGAACCTACGTAGTGATTAAAGGACAACTCATAAAGCTTGAGCCGGAGAAGCTTCACTTGTTTTCCTTTCCTGGCCATGGTCAAGGTCTTATGACCTATTTGTGGTGTACAAAACCTCTTAATGGCACCCATATCCCACCTAGAGGCCAATGTCCACTTAAGAGGGCCTTTGTGGTGGTTTGAGGCCTCATTCATGGCACTTGAACCAAGGAAGCTTCATTTAGGTCCTAATGATCTATTTTCCTCCCATAACCATGGTAAATGCCCTAGGACTCATCTTCATTTGAAAAAACTACTAATGCCACCCATATTCCTAATCAGAGGCCAAAGATCCCTTACAAAGGTCCTATGTCATGGTTCAAGAACTCAGTCATAATGCTTGATCTTAAGAAGCTTAATATAGGACCTAAGATGCTTTTATTTCTTCCTTGGACATGGTCAAGGCCTTGAGACCCATATGTAGTGCATAAAACCTCCTAATGGTTCTCATATCCCACTTGGAGGCTAAATATCCCTTAATGAGGGCCTGGGTAGTGGTATGAAGCCTTATTCATGGAGTTTGAACCAAGAATATTCATTTAGAACCTATGGCCCTTATTTTCATCCCTTGAACATGGAAAAGGTATTGAAACCCATTCATGGTGTGTAAAAACTACTAATTGCACCCATATTCCAAATTGGATGCCAATGATCCCTTATAGAGGTCTTGTGTGGTGGTTCAAGGATTTGTTCATAATGATTTAGGATGAGAAGATTCATATAAGGACTAAGGCACTTGTTTTGTTTACTCAGTTGTGGTAATGGCCTTGAAACTTATTCTGCATGTGAAAAAACCTACTAATGGTGCTCATATTCCCACTCGGAGGCCAAATATCCCTTACAAAAGTCCTCTTTGGTGAATCGAGGACTTGTTCATAATAATTGAGCTCGAGAAGTTTCATATAGTTCCTAAGACACTTTGTTTCCTTCCCTTCCCATGGTCAAGGACTCAAGACCCATCTATGGTGTGTAATATCCCACCCAAAGACCAAAGATCAACTAGAGAGGGCCTATGTGGTGGTTTGAAGACTCATTCATGGAAATTGAGCTCTAGAATATTCATTTCAGTCTTAAGGCCATAATTTTCTTCCCCCAACCATGGTTAACGCCTCAAGACATGTTTCACCTATGAAAAAACTACTAATGGAGCTTATATTCGCACTTGGAGGCCAAAGATACCCTCGTATTCACTCTTAGATGATGATTATCCCTTAAAGAGGTCCTTGTCATGGTTTTAGGTGTCATACACAAGACTTGATCACAAGAAATTTCATAAATCCATTTTCCAATCCCCTTTATGGTCAGTTACCATAGTACTGCAATCATTTAGAACATAACAAACATTATGGAATACGCATGCATTATGAATGTGTATGTGTTCTATAATAATTTATATGTGGTCATTTTGAATTAAAAATAGCACAGAGAACAACCTCATTCTCCCCCAAAAATATTGACAAACTATGCATAAAAACAAGTTGTTTTGTCAATAAAGTTGTTACAAATATTTTTTAAGACTTCACTATGATTTGAAGGCCAATAATTTTCAATTTCTTGTTTTCAATCCTTTTGAAAATGGGGAACATATGATATCACACAAGAAATTCTTTGAAGAGAGTGTAGCCTCCAAAAATTTAGTCAAGAAAGACAGGCAAGGTTAGGTATGGAAAAATGTAGGCATCCATCAGTCACTACCTCAATTCCCAACATAATAGATTCCATGGTTCATTCTACTCCATCACGACAAGAAAATAATAAGATTTCAATAGATGTCATTCTAGTTTTAACATTGATTCAACCTCCAATCACTATTTTATAAACAAAATTTCTTCTCGATGAGGAAACAATCACACTTTTTGTCACATGTAATTATATTAATGTTGAAACTAGAGAGGCATTTTGATGCAGACCCCCACCTCAGCAGGGTCTGTTGAACTCCTAGTCTTTGGATCTTCAAATTCTCGAGCCGAAATGGCTTTTCGGTCCCTACTGGAACCTTCAACACTTAATGACCACATGTCCCTTTCTAAACCTCGCACGTGCGAACATGCACTTAGATGTGAGCCTCCACTCCACGTGACCACAGCGTTAACCCAAAAAGGCACATCGGGTTTCACGATGTCGGGACTTCCGTTGCAAGTCACGTCGACTCCTCTGATTCCCGAAATCCCAAAATGGGCTAACGGTTCCTAGCTCCTCCATTAAGTCCTTCTGATGTGACCCTTGGTTGTGACTTGGGGCCCAACCTTCGAGCGCGTCGGGATTTCGCGTATCAGGGATTTGTGAAGTGGCCCTCTCCCCTTCTCCCGAAATCTGAAATCGTGATGACCACTTATGCCAGTTCGATGGTCCTAGGTCCCCGGTGATCCAATGCTCCAGATTATTCCTTCTCTTATCGAGATTTCGCGACTCATGATTCCTGAAAACAGCTTCCTCCACACTCCTGACTCCCGAAATGTCAATATTTCGGAGCGCCAAATCGACAGCTCACACTCCTTAGGATCTAATGGTTGTTATCTCTCCTAATATTGTGATTGTTGAAAGACACTCAGTCTTATCCTCTCTGCTGATCTACTGGATCCAACGGTCCACGAAAAATCGGTGTTTCTCCCCCTGATAATTCCAACCGTCCGTTCAGGTTCTCAAAGACTCCTCACCAAATAACTTGGCGTCTTTCCTCTTGAGCTTGATTTCTGCGAGGTGACTTCGACCCTCGTCCTTCCTTTGAACTTTCCAAGCCTCTATCCCTCCTAAGCTTGGTTCTTGCTGCAAACTCAAATATTCTAAGGGATTCTTGCACGCACTCCTTCCGGCCTTCATGATAATCTCTAATTATCCAAACACTCCAACTCTGTGCACTCCTTGCGACAGAAGTTATTCAACTGCTTCCTTGGGTTGGAAAATTCTAAGATTTCAACCTATCCTGTGCACACCTTGCACGGATCTGTGCTATATTTTCACTTCTGTTGGTATAAGAACAACTCTATCTCTCCTAGTATTTTCTGAGGTAAAACTCGGAATCTTGTCAACTCACTCCTTGCAGACCTTCACTACACTCCTTGCAAGAATTCTCCAGACGAGAAGAAATTGAAACTTATACTCTCCCTCTCACAGACTTCATACATTCAACATGAAATCATACACATAAAGCATTGAAACAAATGCATAACAGAGCATATAACAAAATTGTAAACATACCATTCAACATGATGCAAACAGTAACCATAACAACACCATGAAATTGGATTAAATCCTTCTTATATTAATTCAAGTGCTTATGTACATGGTTTCTATAGAAACAGTTATCTGCTCATACAACTTCTATAATCTATCTGCTTCTATGCTCTCCTATGCTCTCTTTCTCTACAACTTATGCTCTTACAATTGAGAATTATGATACAATACATCTACAAGGGAGCTTTCTTGAGTTTTCCCTCCTACAACTCTATGGTATCTTATCGAAATAAAAGATACAACTACTTTCCATTTATTACATTAAATGCCTCCAACCGGCAAATGAGAGAAACGCTCAAGATCTGCATTACAATTCCCAAAACATTTAATAGCAATTATATCCTTCCAGCTATTACATTAATGTTCTTCTTTTAAATTTCAAAACATCTTCAAATTGTGTGCTAGTGCATATCTAGTTGTCTTCCACTTGCGCTTGCTAGCGATGCTCCTGCATCATACTCCTCTGGCTGAAAATTTCATGGACTCATGTCCATGAGCTCCTGCACCATATGTCATGTTTTTGGATATCTGCTTTGCCTTCCCAGTTGGCATCTTCAATTGGGTGTCCCTTCCACTTTACCAAGTATTCAAAATATGTTTTCCTCCAGGTCTTCTTGCCAACTCTCTGATTAATGATCTTTTCCATCTGCGGCTTTTCAACTATAGGCATTTGTTTGACCCACTGGATTTCCTTTTGATTCTCTGCCCCATCTGTTTCATTTGCTCTATAAGGATATAGATCTGCTACGTTGAATATGGGTGATATGCCCACATCATCTGGAAATTCTATTTCATAAGCATTTTCCTCAAATTTTCTCCAAATCTTACACGACCCTATCTTTTTCATCTTTAGCTTGTTATATGTTCCCCTTGGTAACCTTTCTTTCCTGAGGTGTTCTAAGACCAAATATCCCACTTCGAATTGAAGCTCTCTTCTGTGTTGATCTCCTCTACGCTTGTATTCTTGGTTGGAACTCTGCAACCGCTCTTTAATCTTACTGTGGAGCTCCTGCATCTCTACTGCAAAATCTTCCGCTCCAGCACTCCTGAACTCATTATGTTCTAATTCTCTCAACTCAGATACTCCTCTTGGCTACATTCCATACATTATCTAGAATGGCATTTTTCCTATGCTCTTGTTAGGTGAGTCATTATATGCGAATTCCTCTTGCGGCAGACTCTGATCCCACTGACTATGATGTTCAGCTACTAAACTCCTCAATAAGTCTCCCAAACTTCGATTTACTACCTCAGTCTTTCCATTCATCTGAGGGTGATATGATGAGATAAAAGATAGATTCGTCCCCATCTTTTTCCATATTGTCCTCCATAAATGACCAACAAATTTGGTATCTCTATCCAAAACAATACTCTTGGGTAAACCATGAAGTTGAACAACTTCTTTGAAAAACGGATTTGCAATGTGTGTTGCATCGTTGGTTTTCTAACATGGAATAAAATGTGCCATTTTTTAGAATCTGTCGACTACCACGAATATGGAATCACAACCTCTTTGTGTCCTCGACAGTCCTAACACAAAATCCATGCTTACCACGTCCCACGGCCTCTCTGGTATTGGCAATGGTTGATACAACACCGTATTCTGTCTTTTCACCTTTGCGTGTTGGCAGATTCTACATCTGTTGAAAAATTTCTTGACATCCATCCTCATCCCTGGCCAATAATACAAATTGTTCAGTTGCGCAAATGTTTTTTCATGGCCAAAATGTCCAGCCAATCCCCCACTATGATTTTCCTTCAAAAGGTTTTCTCTCACAAAGCTCTTTGGGATACACAATTGATTTCCTTTGAATAGCAATCCATCCTAAATTAAATATTCAATCCATTGGCTTCTATCTCTTACAACAGGATTCTCACATGCTTCATAAGCATCCTTGAAATATGAATCATCTCTGTACATTTCCTTAAGGCTATCAAAACCTAAGGTCTTCACACGAAATTCCAGCAGAATCAAACATTTCCTGCTCAATGCATCAACAACCTTGTTAGCATTTCCAGAAATGTGCTTTATAATAAAAGTAAAGTTCTGCATAAATTCAACCCATTTTTCATGTTTCTGGTTCAGTTTTTTCTGTCTGATTATAAACTGTAAGGTTTGGTTGTCGTTATAAAAAATGAACTCTTTCGGAACCAGGTAGTGCCTCTATTTCTTCAATGCTTGTATGACTGCATAAAACTCTTTATCATGAGTGGAATAATTCATTTTGGCATCATTCAATTTCTCACTGAAGTATGCAACTGGTCTATTGTCTTGACATAAGACTGCTCCAATCTCAAATCCACTTGTGTCACATCTCACTTGAAATTTTTTACTAAAATCTAGCAGAACCAGAACTGGTTGTCCAGTTATCTTCTCCTTTAACAACTTGAAACTTTTCTCCACTTCCTCTGTCCAATGAAAATATTTATGTCTCTTCTAGACTGTGTCCATCATTGGTGCACAAATTCCACTAAAATTTCTGATGAACTTCCTGTAAAAACTGGCTAGTCCATGGAAGCTTCTGACTTCAAAGATATTCCTTAGCAACGAGCATTCTTTGATTGCTCTTACCTTTTCAAGATCCATCTTCAACTCATTCGAAGAGATCATGAAACCCAAATAAATGAGTTTCGTCTTCATGAAAGATGACTTCTTCAGATTTATCAGCAATTTCTCTTGCTGCAACCTCCTCATTACTAGAGTCAAATGTCTCAAATTTTCTTCCTCGGTCTTACTAAAGATCATTATATCATCAAGATATACAATTACAAACTTCCCAATGAAATGTTTCAATACTTCGTTCATCAATCTCATAAAAGTACTTGGCGCATTCGTCAATCCAAACGGCATGACAAGCCATTCATACAATCCTTCATTCATTTTGAATTTTTTCTTCTTCTTCCCTCATTCTAATCTAATGATATCTGATTTTCAAATCAATTTTTGAAAAAAAACTTTTCCCCACTCAAGCAATCCATCAAGTCATCCATCCTAGGTAAAGGAAATCTATATCTGATGTTGATTTGTTTTTTAGCCCTTGAATTTGTACACATTCTCCATCCACCATCCTTCTTTGGACTTAACACTGTTGGCACAATGCATGGACTCAAGCTTTCTCTGATCAATCCTTTTTCCATCAAATCCTGGACTTGCTTCTTGACTTCTTCATTCTCCTACGGTGTTATTCTGTACGCTTCTTTATTTGGTAAACTCGCTCCTGGTATAAGGTCAATGTGATGGATCATACCCCTGATGGGCGACAACAAACAAGGTAAGTCGTCCACCACTATATCAGTGAAATTCTCCAACAGTTCCTGAATCTCCTCAGGTAGATAATCTATTGAGGTACTGGTCAATATGACTCTAGGTTTTCTTACCACAACAAACTACATTTCTTCATCTTTCTTGAATTCATCCAGAAGTTCCTTCCCACTCATGAGAAGTATAGTATTGCTTGTTTCTTCCTTCACCTTCTTGTCTTCAATTGGCAGCAACATATGTCTCCTAAAATTCTTCTTCAATGTGTATGTGTTCTTTCTTCCATCATGAATAACATTTCTGTCATATTTCCACGACCTTCCCAACAAAAGATGACAAACATCCATGGGAATAACATCACATAAGATCCCATCTTTGTATCCCCCTATCTTAAATTCAACTAAACATTGTTTAGTGACTGTTACCTGATGTCCTTTATGTAACCACGAGACTTTCTACGGACTTGGATTTGCAACTATCTCCAATTCCATCTTTTCCACCATATTTGTGGATACTATATTATATGTGCTTCCACTATCAACTATCACCTTGCATACCCTATCCTTGATCTTGCAAGCAAACCTAAACAAACTATTCCTCTAGATTGGATTCTTCATCTCTCTCTCTGGCTTTAAGAGAAATTTCCTCATCATCAAGGATCTTCCACCTTCTGCATCTTCTGCCTCAACATTTTGCCTTTGCGCTTCTGAAATGTGAGCTTCTCCTCCTCCATCCCTTTTTCTATCGAGACATTCCCAAGATTTGTGCCTGATCTTTCCACGGACAAAACACTTTATTCCACCTCCTCTGCCTCTTCCTCTTCCTCTTGCTTGACGAAAAGTGTTCCTGTCGGCATATTGTCTTCCCTGTGAACTTCCTCCCCTCTCTGGGTGGTTATGAGGTTTCTTTTCTTCATCCTTGGTGTAATGAACCTCAAATTTACCAATAAAAAAAAAATCTAAGGAGCATTAATCTCCAATTCATTTAATGGACTCATAGTTAGGGGAAGGTAACATTTATCTCCATTGTTAAACTCTGATAAGTTTTCTTATATTCTGATTATCAACGATGACATTTCTATCCAGTCTAACAAACCAAGAACAAAGTTTCTAAGTAAATCAAACTCCATCACTCTAACATTCCCTTCAGTCCTAAAGTTATTCTAACATTCATATATATATATATATATATATATATATATATATATATTAGACTTAGACTATAGAAATCTTAGGGTTTACGATCTTAAACTCTTCCCCAAGAAAAATTCCTTTATACTTGAGCACAAGGGTAAATCTCATTGGTCTTTCGAAAATAAAACTCGTATGCTATGCACAACGCAATGGCGTCGGGAGTATACACCTTAGTGACAAGTTTTTGGCTTAAAATAAGATATTTGGCATTTCTTTCCATGGCCAAAGTCATCGAACGAAATTCCCCGTAATTAAAGGTTGGTTAAAGATCTTCCAGTCACCATTGACATAAAGTTTTTGTTTACTAAAACTCCATCCTGACAACTCATTTAACTCTACCTAAGTTGCCCGATGTCTTAACTGAATGATGTGCTAACTGGACTTACAACAGTTATAGTTAACATTTTCTAGTTGGTCGTGTCACGAAGGACCCCTCTTTACTTTGTATTCCTTTAATGTGAAGGGAAAGGTTCTTGTCAGGCGTGAGCTAAGACTCTGAACTGGCCATTAATGGAGGCCCTGTGTGTGTGAAAAAAAATGGTTATCACTTGACCCCTCGTCCAATAGAGTCGTGCCAACTATGCCCCATCACATGGACAGATCCACCCTTCATACTATCAACATTTACTCTACGTAGTAAGAGCTCTCTTAGGGTTAGATGGCCCTCTTTCATCATTCGTGCAGTTTTTCCAAAGCAACTCTGTGTTTTCCTTTGCTAGGGGAAATCGATCGCTTAGAGATTTTACCCGATGGAAAGCAAGCATCTCTACCCGTCCGCCCTGGTAAGTTCACGATGCTCCTGTACCTTTACAAGTTGAATTGAATACTTGGATTTCATTACAGTGGAAGAACTTTTATACTAGAACTCTGGTTATGATTTTTTTTCTGAAATAGTTTTCTGTGGTTGTTGTTCTTTTCGTAACCCCCTGGGTTAAACTTTCTAGTGGGGAGGTATCCTTCATTGATATTTGATTCCAAGCCTTTTTGGAATCCTTTCGGTACCCCTCCTTTACTCCAGCACCTACACTCTCGCACAGTCATTTTAGCGGGGTTACATGGTTGCGCTTACTTAAGGGTTTTGCAGTGTCCCTCTATATGTTTTTATGGATTAACCTTACCCTAATGTTACTGTTACCTAGTTTCGAATTCCTATGAGACCATGCAAAAGTATTAATTTCTGAAGAAATTCTGATAGGGTAGAACCCATACTAAGGAGCATGTCTTCAATCGTTTTTCCTTCGGTGGATCCTGACAGGCCACCCGCTAACCTTTATGACTAATATGTTTTAAAAGGGATTTTTGTAAGCTCCATTCAGTATGTAATGTAAAGTGGTTACCCTGTGTCCCGAGCAAGTCGTTAAGGAATACTCTGTAACATGCAATATACGAATCTAAGGCAACCCTTGTTTTAAGGTATTCCATATTGTTATTATCGTTCTTTGAGGGTGGAAACCACCATTCAAGAAAAGGTATTCAACATAAGTATTAACTCTGTGCAAAGTCTTTGTAAAGTAATGAAATGCATTTTGTTTTGTACTTCTTTGTTCATTTTAATTATTAGAAGATTCTCTTTGATTTTCGTTCTGGTGTATATATTCAAAGAATTGATTATCGCGACCTAATGATGGGATCCTTGGTTTTTGTGAGGGTACCCATCAGGTCGACTTTGGCCCACTTCTCCCTTCCATTCTAAGGATGACTTTGTCAACTACGTGGAGGCAAGGCGACCGGTATTGTGGCCCCAAGTTAAGTGAGATTCTGAACTTTGTGTGTTTGTCTCTTTTAATCAATTTAACTCAGAACTTGAATTTTATGTTTCATATGAAAAAAATTCTATTATTCCTAGATCGTTACTTAACTGAAAATTTATTTATCCCCATGCAAGGTTGGAGTATCTGAAAGCTTTGGGATTTTGGGCATCCTCTCGTACAAAAGGTACTCAGGTTCCTTTACAATGTTCTCAGATCTTATCATTCCAGATTTAAACAATGGAACCCTAGGTTCCAGCCAAGATTATCGTATTGGATATAAAATTTCCGTTCCAATCACTATTAATCCAATGAATCCGAATGTTGCAAGGATATTCACTATTGGAAGACCATAACGCAAGCCCTACATAAGTTTTGAATACACCTCTGGTTTCGGATCTGGATATGGATTGTATAATTAGTTTAACTAATATTTGAGCCACGAGACTTTTCTTCTATATACTTGTAATGAAATACAATGATTAATAGCGAATTTAATTCCATATTTGTCGATACGTTGGTTAGCTATTAAACCTAAAAAAAATTAAATAAAATGAGCATTTCAAACTTATATGTTTCCATTTTAGTTCCCCGGTACTATTATGCTTCCAGAAACTTCATTGTGTCCATAGAATTATTGATTTTCTTTGATTTCATTGTTGTCTAACTTATACAGATATTGGAACGAATTGTCATTGTTAATAAGGTTAGGAAATTTCGAGTTTATCAAAATACATAATATGTATATATAATTAAAAGGGTTTCAAAACCTTTGTTTCGAAATTCATCGGCTTTCACGCATTTAGCAATTCATTTGTACAGTTGAATCTATATAACTGTTGGAATATTTTATACATTAACTATGTAGTATATGAACATACATACATATATTACTATTCATGTTGTAGGAAAACAATTCAAGTTCTTTTTTTCTATAACGTTTTTACAGATTACCAACTGTAAATATATATATACATAATATATATATATATATATACATATATCGCGAATTCCTGTCATACATAGCATTTCACCTTGATTCTAATTTTAACATGTACATGAATGGAAATCTCAATTGAGTACTATGGCTACCTACGGAAATATGAACATACATGTATATCTGCATAATTTGGTTCCAATCACATTACGCACATAGATAGTTTACTCAGCAAAATATAATTAACTGTGAGGTTTATCCTATAGTTTATCGTATTACAACAATAGTAAAATCTACAGAACTAATTCTTCCAGAATTTAACCAGATGTACTCTTTCAACTTGTATATCAAATGAAAATAGTATTCGTTCAGCATTCAATTCAATAGAGATGATTCATACAGAATTAGTTTTAGAGGAATTCTATCAGTTCTTAATTCTAACAACATTCAATCAGATTTTGTTCCATAGTAATGCTTCTATCCAGAATTTAAACAGATGCATTCTACTAGTTATTAAACCATATAACATTCAGACAAAGAAAGGAGTAGGTTGACATATCTGAACGGTTGTCGAATAACAAATGGAATAGCCACATTCCTCCCAACCTTATAACAAAACAACCAAATCACTTGTCTCGTTCTCCCCCTAGCCTGACCATGAATCCATGAGGGTGAGCTCGGAACTTCTCCTCAACAATAGTCCTTCATTTTTCAGCAATTTCCCCTTGTCTCACACTCAAAAAGATAGTGTTCATAAAAACAAGAGATCATTCATTTCCTTAGCATACTAGGTAGCGTCCTACCTCCTCCCATATGCTCTATATACCCAAAAGCATTTGTGCCCAGGTCTTTTCCCCCTATGGGAATTTTCACAGCTTTCTAGATCCCTGATTTATAGAGGTTGCCAATGGCTAAATTCTTGATTTTCCACTTGTCACATTCAGACCTAAGGTAGTTCCAACATGTTCCCCTCTCATGGAGTCATGGTCAGTTGATTTTAACATGATTGTTCCATTTGTCCATCAGCGATAATTATAAAATATTTTGTTTCATACAAGTGTCATAGTCAAATAGTTAGTTGGGTCAAATCAGATCTCTGCCCAACAGTCATAATCATCGATTACAATTAACTAAATTCGAAATTCGGAATAAATGGCAAAATTTTTCCAATTTCGAGTTTACCAAAAACGAAAATAATTTCCTAAGAAATTTCAAACTTAAAAATAATTTATTTTGGGGGATGTTACATCCTTTCCCCCTTTAATAAAACACTATCCTCAGTGTTCATTCCTTTCTTGGAACAGGATTGGATGAGATCTCTGCAAATCTCCCTCCAACTCCCAAGTGGCCTCCTCAGGGCTAAAGTGCTTCCATTGCACTTTTACCTGGGCGACGACTATGTTCCAAAGTGTTATTTCTCTCCTGTCCAAAATGCGTAGAGGTTCCTCTTGGAACTTGCCTTATGGTTCCACCTGCACCAAGTTCCAATCGATCATATGAGTAGGATCATGAACATAATTCTTTAGCAAAGAAACATGAAATACATTATGATTTTTTAGATTGGCAGGAAGTGCAAGTTGGTATGCTACAAGTCCAATTTGAGCTAAGATCTCGAAAGGGCCACAAAACCTGGGTGGCAACTTGGCACAGTTCCCTAGATTTAGTGAACTTTTTCGGGCTTTGACTTTTAAGTAGACGTGGTCTCCCACTTGAAATTCCAGGTGTCTTATTTTCTGGTCTGCGTAACTTTTATGCCTGTCCTGCGCTTCTTTTAAGTTCTATTGTACTTTTCTTACCATGCTCTCCATTTCCTGGAGCATCTCTGGTCCTACCATGAGTCTGTCAACTGGGTTATCCCAGCTAATCAAAGTCGTACACTTTTTGCCGTACATTACTTCGAAAGGGATCATCTTAGCCGAAGTTTGGTACCCATTGTTGTATGAAAATTCCACCAAGTGTAGGTAGTCCTCCCACTTGCTTCGTTTTGTTCTTACGTACATGTAGAGCATATCTTCTATGATTTGGTTTGTTCATTTAGTTTGCCCATCCATTTGTGGATGATAACTCGTGTCGAAATTCAAGTTAGTATTTAGCCTTGTAAACAATTCTTTCCAAAAAGCAGATGTAAATTTTACGTCTCTATCCGAAATCACCATTTTAGGAATACCATGTAGTCTAAAACAAAATTTCATGAATATTTCAGCAATTTTAATAGCTTTAAAAGTAGACTTTACAGGAACAAAGTGTGTAGAATTACTAATTTTATCAATTACCTCCATAATTGAATCATTTTGTTTTTTAGTTCTAGGCAAACCTGTAATAAAGTCCAGTGATATAGTCTCCCATTTCCATTCTAGCACATGTAAGGTCTATAACAGGCCGGTTGGATGTTGGTGTTCGGCTTTTACCTGCTTACAATCTTGACACTTAGCTAAGTATTCTGATGTTTCTCCCTTCATATTAGGCCAATAGAATAACTTTCTTAGTGTTGTTATCATTTTTTGGTATCCTGGGTAACCAAAATATGGTTTCTTGTGCACTTCATCGAATAATGTTAACTTTAACTCTGTCGAATCTGGTAGGTATATTCTGTTTTTAAATCATAATAGGCCATTTCATCTAAACTCATATATGTTTTGTTTGAGTTTTCTGTAGCGTTCTATAATGTTGTCTCTGTTTTAGTGTAATTTTCGTCGTTATTACCTGCAACCCTTATCCTTTGTTCAAGATCACTTTCTGCCCTGCTAATGTTTATTTCAAATAGCCCATGAACTCTTATGCTTAAGGCATCAACCACCTTGTTTTCTTTACCCTTGATATGCCTTACCTCAAAGTCAAATTCACTTAAGAAGGCTAGCCATATTTCTTGCCTTGCATTAAGGTCTGGTTGACTAAACAAAAATTTCATACCGTTGTTATCTGTCAATAATAAAAATTTGCTTCCCATTATGTAGGGCCACCACATCTTTAAGGCGTGTATTACTGCTGCCAATTCTAAGTCATGAGTGACATAGTTTCATTCATGTTCCTTTAGTTTTCGGGATTCATAACAAATAATGTGTCCTTATTGAGTTAGGACACCGCCTAGTCCTTCTTTACTCGCATCTACACAGACGATGAAGTCTTTATTCGGATCTGCTACCTTTAAAATGGGTGTGGTCATTAACAATTCTTTTAAATTATTGAAACTGTCTTGACATTTATGTGACCAGTTAAACTTGGTTCCCTTCTTTTGTAATGATGTTATAGGGTATGTAATTTTAGAAAATCCCTCTATAAACTTGCGGTAATATCTGGTGATTCCCATGAATGACCGGATGTATGCTACGTCCTTAGGAATCGGCCATTCCATGATGGCTCTTATTTTCTCAGGATCGACTGCAATGCCTTTTGCAGATATTACATGTCCTAGGTACTGTATTTCCTTCTAATAAAAGTTACACTTATCGAATTTAACATTTAGTTTGTGCTTCCTTAAATTTTACATAACTATCCTTAAGTGTTCTTCGTGTTCTTCTTTTGTTTTAGAATATACTAGAATATCGTCAATGAATACCAACACAAACTTGTCCCAGTACTGACTGAAAATACTGTTCATTACACACATAAATATGGATGGTGCATTAGTGAATCCAAATGGTATAACAACAAACTCGTAATGTCCATATCTCATTTGGAATGTTGTTTTACTTATGTCCTCATCATTTATCCTAACCTGGTGATAACCAGATCATAAATCCAATTTCGAGAAAATCTTTGCCCCACCTACTTGATCGAACAGATCATTTATCCTAGGTAGGGGGTACTTGTTCTTAATCATCATTTTGTTTAATTGTATCTATTCGATGCATAATCTCACAGTTCCATCCTTCTTTTCCACAAAGAGGACAGGTGCTCCCCATGGTGAAACACTCGATCTGATATATTCTTTGTCCAATAATTCTTGTAGTTGAATTTTTAGTTCTGTTAATTCTGGAAAACACATTCAGTAAGGTGATTTAGAGATAGGGGATGAACCGGGTAGTAGGTCGATAGAGAATTCTATCTCCCTCCTTGGGGGTAATTCATGTATCTCATCAACAAACACATCTCTAAAATCATGCAAAATGGTAAAATCCTCCAAGTTGGGTTGATTTTATTTTTATAATAGGTTTGTTACTTGGATGGCATAAACTTGACAACCCTTTCTCATGCATTTCTTGAATTGCATTGATGAAATCTGTCTAACTAAGATAGGATTTTGTATTCCTTGAACTGTCCTAGTAGTGTAATGTCCCCAAGGTCGAGCCCTGTTGTAAATCATGTTTCTGAAATGAATTGTAATTATGTTTTATAGGCTGCTGAGCCAAGTTAATATAAGTTGGTGGGCTTATGTGATTATTAGGCCAGAGAGCCTAAGTGTTGAAGGCCAAGAGCCTGATTTTGTACATGTGTCTATGCAGAACATTAATAAAATTATAAACACCGTTGCGTGCAGACCGACTACGATGAATGAGTGATGGGGGACTAAGATTCCACATAGTGGACAAGGGATTAGGGGTTGGAAGGTGGGAAGAGGGGCTAAGTGTTGAGCCTAGGGGCTTAAGTCCTTGCGAATAATATTTTAATATTATTCCAAAAAGACCATGTGAAATATATGGTTTATCCTAAGTTCTTTTGGAATGACAAGTGACTTCCAAATGGGGAGGAATGCATGTTGATGGAACGCATGCAATTTCATGGGTGACAAGTGTCGACTCAAGTGCATGCAGTTAAAAACTGTTGAATTGAGTCGTGATGGGGGTTCCTCCTCCATTCCACCATCGACCATCTGAACGTGAGTCCCGTCTGACCTCTGCAAGATACCCTCATGCAATTCTGAAACCGAGGAAAAGGTCTGTGTTGATTCCTAAGGAAGCTGGTACATTCCTTGCCTGAACAGTTTGAGCCTGTGAGTGGGATCTCTGTACACCTTGTGAAATCCTGAAACCAAAACCGTGAGTCTATTTCATGATTGTTGAGCCTATTTGGGAAGCTCATGTCTGTTTTCCTAGTTGGTTGTTGTGGCCACGCAATGATGGACTGCATGTGGCTTACTGGACAGTGTGAGTTCATGCTTAACATGTGTGTAACCTCTCTCCAGGTGAGGGAGGTGATTTTTGTTGGAAGAGGCAGGTTGTCGGGCCTGTGAACAACTCTCTCTAAGTGAGAGAGTTTGTTGGGAAGCAGTTTCTTCCAGAGAGTGTCCAGCCCCAGCTTCGGGCTCTGAGATTTCTTGATCCGGCCTGTTGCCGAGACCCAGAGAGGGAGGTGTAGCATCGAGGGACTATGCTTGTGAAGGTGTATACTCCCGGGCAGAACAGTCATGTGGGGAATGAGAGTCTGGGAGTAGTGGGTGTAAGATGGCATCCTGGGAAGAATCCTTCCAGTCATTCTATGTCGTCTTCCCTGTAACCTCATCCTAGCCTAGGATTCCTTACCTTGGGGTGGAGCTTAGTCCCAGCTCGGGGGTGACCGACTGTTGAGCTTAATGAGCAGCATGGTCTAAGGCTGGGAGGTTCATGGAAGGCCTACACATGGTTGGTGGAATTACCACCGTTTCAAAGATAAGTACCAGATGATGTTTTAATTATGTTTCGTATGCCTGTGTATTTATATTTATCATGTATTTTGTTGTGCATGTGAATTAATGTTAATTCCATGGATTATTTATGTCAGCAGTAATTTTGTGTTGACTCTGAGTTTAAATGTGTTTAACCTGTTTTAAATGCATGTTATTAATTAAGCATAAAATGATGTTGTTCCGCAAAGTAGTGTCTGCCCGGCTAGTGGGTTGGATGACGGTCGGGGGAGCGTTACAAGTAGTGTCATTTTCGTCTTTATATTTGAGTGATTTTTCATAACAATCTAACACTGCTTTATGTCTTTTTAACCAATCTATTCTGAAAATTACATCATAAGACCCTAATGGTAGAATGTTTAGATTTGTCTTTATGTTTTGACCACCTAAACTGAACTCATAACCAGAAATAAAGTCGACTACTTTACTTTTCGTTCCTGTTGCTAGCTGTACCAGCCAATATTTTGCATTTCTTGTTTTCTTAAGTTTATTTGACTCCACTATACCAGGAGTGATATATCTCAATGTAGCTCCAGGATCAATTAAAACAAAAATACAAGTGTTATTGATTTTACCTTCAATTTCCACCACAGAGGGTTGGTGGTCCGCTTGCCGGCCATCCACGGCTGCATTTATCCAATGCAAGCTTATTCCCACATCTCCTACCGTAGAGGCTTCCTGCAGGTTGTGAACCGTAGCTCTGGCTGCTAAAGTCAAACGTGGACAGTTCCTCCTTAAGTGAGGTTCACCACATTCCCAGCATTTTAACAGTTCATGGGGGATGTCCCCAAACTTATTTGGTCCCAGTTTTATTGGCTTACCACCTCCTTGGGTGTTCTGATTGTTGGAGTAAAAATATTTCCTTGTGAAACTTTTTTCTGCATTCTGATAAGGAGTTGGCTGATATCCCTTCTTTCGTTGGTTCATTCGGTCTTGTTTCTTTTCTTTCCAAGCCTTGGGAAATTCTAATCATTGTTTGTATTGGTCGTAACACATTCGGTCTTTCCTGAATACTTCACTCAAGGACTTGGGGTTATCAAATTCGATTTTTTCCTTGTAGGACTGTGGTAAATAGCTTAGGAACTGTTGGATTTTCACTTTATCCTCCTAGATATAAGGTACAAACCTTAATAATTCCAGGAATTTGTTTATCATATCTTCCATAGCCATTTGACCCAGTCGTAGCTCATAAAATTCTTTGGTTTTTCTTTCATAGTAAATTTCAGATAGGTACTGTTTCTTAAAGTATTTCTTAAATTCTGACCATTCCATCTGTTTTTCTTTTAGACCCTTGTCCAACTTCAGGTCTTTCCACCAAATGTTGGCTTTCCCTTTCAGATTATAGATGGTCATTCTAACCTTCATATTGTTGGAATAGTTGTATATCCGAAAATAATTCTTGATGTCTAATAACCATGTTTCATCTTCCTCCCCTGTTCTGGATTCCCCATCAAAGGTAGATGGCTTGATTTTCTTAAACTCCCCCTCAATGTGATCTACTTGTTTCCTCTTTCTGCCTATTTTTGTTTTATCTTCAACTGAAGGTGTTCCTTCAGATGAGTTTTCCTCTTTTTCTTCTTCGGGATCAGAATCCTTAGAGGCCCTTTTACTGACCTCTTCTTCCTGGTTATCGTCCTTTGGGATTTTATTTTTCGCTATACTTCACAACAGGACTTCATTTATTTCCTGTTGTTCCTGTTGTGCTTTTTTCAGTTTCTCATTGTCTTCTTTGAAGACCTGTAGTTCAAAAATGAGATTTCTCATCATTTCCAAAACTTTGGTAAGTGAGCTTCCATCATTGTTCTATCTCTGAGCTTCAGGAGGTCTTATTCCAGGATTATCCTCAAGTCTGATTTCTGCTTCATCTTGGGCTGCCATGACTAACACATAACAGAAAACGAGTTTTTATGTTATTAATAGTAATGGTTTGTTAGTTTTACATAGATAGAAATATGTACTAAGTAATTATTTTGGCCCTGTTCAAGGTCCAAGTGTTGTAACCTTGGCTCTAATACCATATGTAATGAACCTCAAATTTACCAATAAAAAAAAAATCTAAGGAACATTAATCACCAATTCATTTAATGGACTCGTAGTTAGGGGAATGTAACAGTTATCTCCATTGTTAAACTCTGATAAGTTTTCTTATATTTTGATTATCAACGATGACATTTCTATCCAGTCTAACACACCAAGAACAAATTTTCTAAGTGAATCAAACTCCATCACTCTAACATTCCCTTCAGTCCTAAAGTTATTCTAGCATTCATATATATATATATATATATATTATTAGACTTAGACTATAGAAATCTTAGGGTTTACGATCTTAAACTCTTCCCCAAGCAAAATTCCTTTATACTTGAGCGCAAGGGTAAATCTCATTGGTCTTTCGAAAATAAAGCTCGTATACTATGCACAACACAATGGGGTTAGGAGTATACACCTTAGTGACAAGGTGTTGGCTTAACATAAGATATTTGGAATTTCTTTGCATGGCCAAATTCATCAAACAAAACTCCCTGTAATTAATGGTTGGTTAAAGATCTTCCAATCACCATCAACATAAAGTTTTCGTTTACTAAATCTCCATCCTAACAACTCGTTTAACTCTACCTAAGTTGCCCAATGTCTTAACTGAATGATAGTTCTTTGAACGATGTGTTAATTTGACTTACAACAGTTATAGTTAACATTTTCTAGTTGGTTGTGTCAAGAAGGAACCCTCTTTACTTCATATTCCTTTAATGTGAAGGGAAAGGTTCTTGTCAGGCATGAGTTAAGAATCTAAACTGACCATTAATGGAGGCCCCGTGTGTGCGAAAAACGATGGCTATCACTTGAACCCTCATCTAATAGGTCCGCGCCAACTATGCCCTATCACATGGCCAAAGCCACCCTTTGTACTATCAACATTTACTCTACGTAGTAAGAGCTCTCTTAGGGTTAGATGGCCCTCTTTCTTCATTCGTGTAGTTTTTCCAAAGCAACTCTGTGTTTTCCTTTGCTAGGGGAAATCAATCGCTTAGATATTTTACCCGGTGGAAAACAAGCGTCCCTACCCATCCACCCTGGTAAGTTCACGACGCTCCTATAAATTTACAAGTTGAATGGAATACTTGCCTTTCATTATAGTGGAAGAACTTTTATACTAGAACTCTGGTTATGATTTTTATTTTGAAATAGTTTCCTGTGGTTGTTATTATTTTTATAACCCCCTAGGTTAAACTTACTACTGTGGAGGTATCCTTCACTTATATTTGATTCCAAGCCTTTTTGGAACCCTTTCGGTACCCCTCCTTTACTCCAGCACCTACACTCTCGCACAGTCATTTTAGTGGGGTTACGTGGTTGCGCTTACTTAAGGGTTTTGCAGTGTCCCTCTATACAGTTTTATGGATTAACCTTACCCTAATGTTACTGTTACCTATTTTTGAATTCCTGTGAGACCACGCAGAAGTATTAATTTCTGAAGAAATTTTGATAGGGTAGAACTGATACTGAGGAGCATGTATTCAAGCATTTTTCCTTTGATGGATCCTGACAGGCCACCCACTAACCTTTACGACTCATATGTTTTAAAATGGATTTCTGTAATCTCCATTCAGTATGTAATGTAAATGGTTACCCTGTGTCCCGAACGAGTCATTAAGGAATACTATGTAACATGCAATATATGAATCTAGGAAACCCTTGTTTTAAGGTATTTCATACTGTTATTATCATTCTTTGAGGGTGGAAACCAAAAATCAAGAAAAGGTATTCGACATAAGTATTAACTATGTGTGAAGGCTGTGTAAAGTAATGAAATGCATGTCATTCTATACTTCTTTGTTCATTTTAATTATTAGAATATTCTCTTTGATTTTCCTTCTGGTGTATATATTCAAAGAATTGATTATCACGACCTAATGATGGGATCCTTGGTTTTCGTGAGGGTACCCATCAGGTCGGCTTTGGCCCACTTCTCCCTTCCAGTCATAGGATGACTTCGTCAACTACATGGAGGCAAGGCGATCGGTACTATGGCCCTAAGTTAAGTGAGATTCTGAACTTTGTGTGTTTGTCTCTTTTAATCAATTTAACTCGGAACTTGAATTTTATGTTTCATATGAAAAAAATTCTATTATTCCTAGATCGTTACTTAACTGAAAATTTATTTGTCCCCTTACAGGGTTGGAGTATATGAAAGCTTCGATATTATGGGAATCCTCTCATACAAAAGGTACTCAAGTTCCTTTACAGCGTTCTCAGATCTTATCATTCCATATTTAAACAACGGAACCCTAGGTTTCAGCCAAGATTATCGTATTGGATATAAAATTGCAGTTCCAATCACTGTTAATCCAATGAATCTTAATGTTGCAACGATATTCACTATTGGAAGACCATAACACAGGCCTTGCATAAGTTTTGGATACACCTCTGGTTCGGATTTGGATATGGGTTGTATAATTATTTTAACTAATATTTGAGCCACGAGACTTTTCTTATGTATACTTGTAATGAAATACAATGATTAATAGCGAATTTAATTCCATATTTGTCGATACGGTAGTTATCTATTAGACCTAAATTGTTTTAAATAAAATGAGCATTTCAAACTTATATGTTTCCATTTTAGTTTCCCCGGTACTATTATGCTTCCAAAAACTTTGTTGTGTCCATAGAATTATTGATTTTATTTGATTTCATTGTTGTCTGACTTATATAGAGATTGGAACGAATTTTTACTATTAATAAGGTTAGGAAATTTTGAGTTTATCAAAACACATAATACATATATATGAGTAAAAGGGTTCCAGAACCTTTGTTTCAAAATTCGTCGGCTTTCATGCATTTAGCAATTCCTTTGTACGGTTGGATCTATATAACGATTGGAACAATTTATACATTAACTATGTAGTATATGAACAGACATACATATATTACTATTCATGTTGTAGGAAAACAATTCAAGTTCTTTTTTTCTATAACGTTTGTACAGATTACCAACT
>ML798309.1:73241-98847 GCA_009831015.1 Picea engelmannii | reverse complement strand
ATCATTCATAGCATTTCATCATGATTCTGATTTTAACATGTACATGAATGGAAATCTCAATTGAGTACTATGGCTACCTACAGAAATATGAACATACATGTATATCTGCATAATTTGGTTCCAATCGCATTACGCACATAGATAGTTTACTCAGAAAAATATAATTAACTGTGAGGTTTATCCTATTACAACAGTAGTAAAATCTACAGAACTAATTCTTCCAGAATTTAACCAAATGTACTCTTTCAGCTTGTATATCAAATGAAAATAGTATTTGTTCAGCATTCAATTCAATAGAGATGATTCATTCAGAATTAGTTTTAGAGGCATTCTATCAGTTCTTAAGTCTAACAACATTCAATCAGATTTCGGTCCATAGTAATACTTCTATCCAGAATTTAAACAGATGCATTCTACTAGTTATTAAACCATATAACATTCAGACAGAGAAAGGAGTAGGTTGACATATTTGAACGGTTGTTGAATAACAAATGGAACAGACACATTCCTCCCAACCTTAGAACAAAACAACCAAATCACTTTTCTCTTTCTCCCCCTAACTTGACTATGAATCCATGAGAGTGAACTCGGAACTTCTCCTCAGCAATAGTCCTTCAGTTTCAGCAATTTCCCCTTGCCTCACACTCAGAAAGATAGTGTTCAAAACAACAAGAGATCATTCCTTTCCTTAGCATACTAGGCAGTGTCATGCCTTCTCCTATATTCTATATATGCCCAAAATCATTTGTGACCAGGTCTTTTCCCCCTATGGGAATTTTCACATCTTTCAAAATCCCTGATTTACAGGGGCTTCCAATGGCCAAATTCTTGATTTGCCACTTGCCACATTCATCCCTAAGGTAGTTCCAACATGTTCCCCTCTCATGGAGTCATGCTGAGTTGATTTTAACATGCCTGTTCCATTTTTCCATCATCAATAATTATAAAATATTTTGTTTCATACAAGTGTCATAGTTGTTGGGTTATGAAAAAGGTACAAATATCCTCCTTATTCCCACAGTTCATGATATAATCTTGATTGACTTTTCTGTTAATTAGGGATAAATAGGATAGAAAATGATTAATATGTCTTCTAGTGATATTACTGAAGTTATATTGAATAGATTCTAAAATACAATTGGAATTGTTTGATTCTGTTAGAGGATTGGATAAATATTGTCAAAACTGAAATAGCAAAGGAGATCTTGAAGATACGTAAGCTATTGGAGGTTGAGGACTTTTGGCGCAAAGCAATTTTGAAGATTATTGATTTTCTATATTGTAACTTTATAATAGTAAATCAATCCTGAGGATCTCTCGATCCTCGGGATGGCTTAATTTACTCAGATTATTGTATATATAGAGGGTAATAGATCCTGAAAAGATAATCTAAGAATTGTGTTCAAATATTCAGAACTCATAATTACTTTGCACAAGTAGTTTTTGTGAATTTTGTACCAGCTATGAAATCAATAAAATCTTTGATCGTTTTCACCATTTCTACATACTAAATTTCTAGTAGCAGTGCTTATGAGGACAAAGGGCCCATTCTAAAGGAGCTTTTGTCTCAAGTTATAATTGTATCAGTTTTCTTTTTGTTTTATGATTCAATTCTCTGTTGAACTAGTTAAGACAAATGCATAAGTGTGTTAATGATTTTATGTTGTTTGCGTACAAAAGATAGACATTTCTCTTTAGTGTTAATGATTGCTATTCCAATTTCCATTACTGTAGTTTGTTTCTTGACAGTTCCTCACATTTTCATACACGTTGTTCTTTTTACTTAGATTCGCATTTATTGTTCCTTTCAATTAAGTTACATTTGTCATTCCTTTCAGTTAAAAGTCACAATTGTTGTTCCTTTTCGCTAAGTTATATTTGATGTCCCTTTTGATTAGATAACAATTGTTGTTTCTTTCCATAAGATAGATTAATTTGCTATTTCCTTTCCAGCAATTCGATTCATAGTTAATAGTTAATTCTACAAGTCTTTACTTAGATTGAATCATTGCTTCTTAGTTAAATTAATTCAGCAGATTAGTTAGTTCCCTTTCATTCACAGCATGTTAGTAAGTAGATTTCAATTATGTTAAGTAAGATCTTAGTCTTAGAATCTTTCATGAACATTTGAGGAACATGATTGTGGATAAACTCAGGTTTGCTTTAACTACATGATTTTAGCCTCTACAAGCTATCTGCATAGATTTTGTTGATATTCTTGAGATAAAAGACGAATCCTCGGGTTGATAAATTAATGTTAAACTAAGGTTGTTTTTAGACATCTTTAGAGCCCAACATTTTGGCGTCGTTGTCGGGGAGAATGTCAAATGTATCATAGGTTGTGTCTCTGGAGGACCAGGTGTTAGTCCCTAAAGTTTCACTTGACTGTGAGAGGGCAAGCTAGAGCATCATTCGTTTATTGCAAAGTATTTTTAAGGTTTTATGATTTGGTTTTTTTGTAGGGTGGTTGAAAATTGGCTCAAGGTTATAGCATGACATGAAAATCAAGATCGGAACATATCATATCCCATTGGATGAATAATAGGTAGACACATAGATGGATTAAACTAATATAAGAAAAAGGAAGATGAAGTCTTCAATTTTTCAACTTCACATGAAATCTCATCTCAAAATGTCATAAAGAAACAAGACTATCAGCTTGATATCAAAACTTAAAAAATTATCTCTACAACAAAATTTTCACTGTATAAATTAGCAGTCAAGAATCAAAAACCATTGCAATCTGAATAATGAATTCAAGCATGAATAAAGAAATAAAAGAGTAGAAAAAAAGAGGGTCTAACCATCCATATGCATTTTCTATTAAGTTTCAAATTGAACATAAATGCCTTTTACAATGAGCTTCACAAAAAGGTCCCCCGGATCTCCAATTTTTCAACCCTTACTTCTCATTCCACTGAGTTTATATAGAAACAATACATAATTATCAAGATCCAACAAAAATGGATTTGAAAACCTCCTCACCTATATTTAGTTTCTTGTTTCAAATAATCAAGGAGAATATCCAATCTGATCTCCAATTCGAATTGATGAGGTGTCATGTCAACTGTTGTCCATGAGATTTTTCAGGAAAACAAATCTGGTAAATTCCTAAAAAATAGGGTCTAACAATCTCTTTGTATCTCTTAAATGGTGATAGTTGTGTAAAAACTGAGAGAGGCTTTTGTGAAGGGGCATGTTCCAAAAAAAAAACCTCTTTTGGTTTCATCAAATTCATCTCTAGATGTTCTGCAACCTCTCTTGAAGAAAAGGACTAAAACAGGTAAAAATAACAGAGTGTTTCATGTAGCTTTATCAAAAAATTAGCCCTCAAAGATCAATTTGAATCTCTTAAAATGTGATTGTTGTGTAAAAACTGAGAGAGTTTTTTGTGAAGGGGCATTTTTCCAACAAAAACCTCTTTTGGTTTCATCAAATTCATCTCCATCTGTTTTGCAACCTCTCTTGAAGAAAAAGACTAAAACAGGTAAAAATAACAGAGTATTTCCTGTAGCTTTATCAAAAAATTAGCCCTCAAAGATCAATTCGAATATCTGAAAATGTGATTTCTATGTAAAAACCGATAGAGGTTTTTGTGAAGGGGCATGTTCTAAACAAAAACCTCTTTTGGTTTCAACAAAATCCTCTCCAGCTGTTATGTAACCTCTCTTGAAGATAAAGACTATAACAAGTAAAAAACAAAGTATTTCCTGTAGCTTTTCTGGTTCTGCAAAATAATAGCCTTTGTCATCAGAAAACATTGATTCAGCTTTGATGATCTGGTTGTAGCTCTCGTTACAGGTCCTGTAGATGATGAAAACATTTTTTTACATTTGTTTACTAGTTTCTTAAGCAATGAAGTTCTTTTTACCTTTTCCTTTCTTCTGTTTGTTGGACTATGTAGAACCTTAGGCATCTTATTGCTTCTATATTTTGTCTATATCCTTTTCAATGCCTGTCACTGCACGTTCTGTGGCAGACATATATCTGAGATGATCATCAAATTTTTTTCAGACAGTATGCACTTATTTTGCAACATCATCCAGATTATTAGAAAGACATCTTAAAGCTATGTTCTGCCAATGTTGCAGCGGTAAAGAATTATCAATATCATATTTCGTTTTACAGGCTACTCTATATTTTGCAAGACATTTAATCTTACCATCTTCAGACCATTTGACAAAATATCTTAATGGAGGGAATCTCCCTTCAATATAATATGTTTCTTCCTATGGAGTAGGATGCTCATGATGCTCATTTTCCCTGGGTAGCTTAAATTCAGAAGCCATCATGACTATATGGTTTGATGGATTTATTCCCACAACTTTAAACCTTTTACATTTAGTGTTGCCTTTCTCAATAATGACTTCTTCATGAAGACAATCTAAATCCTCAATCTTTGAAGTAGAAGGCAAACTATTTCCAAAACAGATATCGGATCTAGATTTGTCTAGCTTTTGAATATTTGTATTAGCTGGTACAGACTTCTTGATTTCTGCCAAAACAAGAGTAGTATTTACCGTCCATCTTCTGCTAAAACTGGACTTCCAATTCTTTCCAAGAGATTGTTGAAGGAGTAATAGCCTGATTATAATAATCAGTGTGCATTACTACACTTTCTCCTTTCATACAACCATGCACTACGCAGGATTGAGAGTAATTGTGACTTTGAAGATTACTTTGTAATGGAGAGCAAGGTGTTAACTCTTATGTTTCATGGCTCCTATCAAGGCATCAACAAATTGAATATGTCTAGAGTTTGTGAGACATGCTAGAACTGAAGCATTTAATCCACGACGGGAGAGAGGAGTGATTCTTGCTTGCACACATCCAGGGTGTAGGAATTTGTAACCAGAGAGGACATGTTTGTTCTGTCACCAACCAACATCTTCCCAATCTCCACCTCGTGACCATCAAAATTCAGAGTGAACTCCATGGAGACCCGATCATCATAACCCTAAAAAGTGGTAAGGAATTCAAACCACCCAGTGTCTCTGAACCTTTGAGACATCTGAGGATAGGCTTCAAGAAGTTCAGCACCCTCTGGTTCTATTCTGACAACCTGTCCACTCTTCTTTGGCGCCATCAAAACACAATTTTGAAACTAGCGCCCTCGGGTTCCAAATTTTCCACCTGCAATCTATTAGTGTATACCATTCCTTTGAGGGAATACCTGCACTTGAATTCAGAAAAATCGAATAGGTATAATATAACGATCATTGAGAAATGGGTGATTTAAAATGAGTCATGCGTGGGTACACAACAATCGGATTATGAAACGATTGAATTTGCAAATTATTTCCAAGCTTTCGTGGACACATGCGAACTCTCAACCCACGATTTGTGTCATCATAATGAAATCTGGATTGCAGGTGCGTATCAAGGCATGATTATTTTGGCGCTATGGGAATAGCCTTATTCCCGTAGCGCTATTAATGACTTAGCAAAATTTGAAAGTTTGAAATTCAAACAGGCATATAAGGTGACGCCTCGTTTTAAAACCATGTCTTTCAAAATTAAACTCAAATAAACTATCCAAAAAATTGTAATGCAAACCATAAGACACTAAAAACAAAAATTGAAATCAACTGGAAACAGAAAATGAAGTGTAGGTAAGAAGGATTTAGGATAAGGGTTTCTCACTAAACCAAGGCAAAAATAGAGACTAACACCAGGTATTGAAGACGAAAGGTAAGAACCTACGCAGGCAATAAGTAATATGTTTATGCCAACACTTACCTCCAGTTGACACTTAAGAGGTCATATAGGTGTTTCTTTTTGAATTTATTTTTGTGTGAAGTGTGTATGACTAAGAAGAAAGATCTTAAAAAAACAAAACCCCCACCAAAAACTACCAAAGCCCAGGGCTCGGTGCTCCCTGGGAGAAGTACTTTCATAGATGACATCATTTGAAAGGTTGAATCTCAAGCTTCGGTCAGACCTAGGAAAGGACCTATCTGAATCCCTTAGGCACCAGTTTCACCAACTACAACCAACATTGAGATTCATAGAAAAACTGAAGGGACTGAGCAAAGCTTTCAAAGCACAGACCTTCCACCCCTCAACCCTTTAGACGAAGGAAATTTCCGTAATTTGGAGGAAGGAGAAGGAGAAACCAACGGGGTTGCCAAGGCAGACCAATCACCATCCCCTAATATTGAATCTCCTATAAAAGAAGAAGGCATACCCGAAATCCCAGACAGAGGGAGTGCAATCAAATCCCCTAGAGGATCAAATAATCAACCACCTCGAATAGAACACCCAGATCAAGAAATTCCTGAAGATTTTTGGCACATTTTTTATCAAATGGCGCAACCAAATCAACAATGACCCCGGACCTCCATTGTAATGATCCCAAGCCAAATTTTTCGCTGGATACCACTAACTAGCTCGGTTATGTATGATGTGTAGGTGTTTTATTGAAGTTTCCAGATATTAAGTATGTTCATACAAGATTCATTCAACACATGAAGATCACAATATACTCAAGATATAAAACACAAGCAAAGATCTGACCTTTATTATAGAAGCAGAAATCAGATACAATAGAAAGAGAAGATCTGGAATAATCTTCAGATGGCTCTAGCAGACAATATGTATGAGCTGCTACAAAATGCTCCCGTCAATACAAAGAAGCCTCCAAAGGCTGGATAAGAAATGAAGACCAATACCAAGCAGATCTAAATACAAACCCTCCAACTAAAGAAGCCATGTTCCGAGAGAAGACTGAAGCCCTCAATAATTTGGCCCTGATGGTAGATGACTCTAAATGAGCCCAAACTTGGTCAGATGATAGATCAGGGTAGTGGGATCCTCCTCCTGAAGTCTCAATCCCAACGTTCAAGGCCAACCTCTCCAAATGTTGAATCTTCCAAGGGAGTTGTGCCCTCCTAAATGGCAGAAACCCTAGGCAACTTGTTCTTGAAGAAATATACCTCCAAATGATGTGAAACTCTCCAAGAATGTAGATCGGGCTAAGAGAATCCCGTGGGAGAAGTTTCAAATCCATATCTCAAGCAGATCTCTCTAGATCTGAGAAATACAGAAAAATGGGATGTCCTCCTAACCTCCAAATCATCCCAAGTTGTTGTTGAAGATTGAGTGATGATAACTCCTCAAAGAAACCCTCAAAATGATGATGAAGCACCTGCAAGTAAAACCCAACTGATGGAATGCCCAATGCTCCTCCTGATTGGCTAGATTGAACCCTCCTCAATGGTATGGTGTGCCCTTGCTGGAAACTTCCCAAACAGTACGGCCCTGCTATCTTCTGAAGCTCTAGAAGGAGATATGCTAAGAATAGAATGGTGTGGAGGAATATTTCATCCCCGAGACCAAGTTGTGGAACAAGGTGAGTGGATATTTCACCACTGAGTTTTTCACAAGGGTTTGTATAGAAAAACCCCCAAACTGAATGCTCAAGAGCAATAACAAGCAATACACCAAATTCAGAATGAATAATAGGTGTGCCCCAGCCTCTTACTTATACGTTTCCTTCTAATTCTCTGTTGAGTTAGGTTAACTCCCAGGGTTAACTTCTATTCTTCTGTTGAGTTATCTTTTACTCCTTTTATCCCTTTCTTTTCTCAAGTCAACTTAAAATTATAACTTTAGCCTAGTTGACCTCCCCCCTCAATGTGAGACTATGACCTAGTGGGGGTGCACAGGCCACTGAGTCTCCTCATCACCTCTCTAAGAGGTGGGGGACATTACAGTCTCCCCTGCTCGAAATTGTTTGTCCTTAAGTAATTCCAAACCTACTTCTTTTACCACGTGCTCCTGTTCCCAAGTGGCATCCTCAATAGGTAAATCCTTCCACCTGATCAGGTACTCCTTGATGCTTCAGCTTTTTAGCCTCTTCTCTCGGACTTCTAAGACCTCCTCCAAAATCAAAACAAGTTGTCCCTCCTCGTCCATGGGGGGTAATACCTCAATAGGCCTAATGTGTTGGTCGGGGGCTTTCTTAAGATAGGAGACATTGAAGACGTTGTGTATCTTGCTGCCCTGTGGAAGCTCCAGCTCGTAAGTTACGGCCCCTATCCTCATGTTGATCCTGTAGGGTCCAAAGCAACGTGGTTGTAGTTTCTTCGCTCTACTTCTTTTAATGGAAGCCTGCCTGTATGGTTGTAGCCTCAGATAGACTAAATCGCCAAACTCAAAAGTACGCTCCACACTGTTCTTTTCTGCTTAGACCTTCTATTGGTTATGTGCCCTCTGTAGATGATCCTTCAGTTCCCTGAGAATGTATTGGCTCTGTTGTATCCAATCCTGCACCATCGGTGCTCTGCTGTCATCGAACGCAATATCCATAAATGATAAAGGATCATAGCTATACAAGGCTCTGAATGGTGACATGTCAATGCACATATGTTGGGTGGTGTTGTAGCAATATTCTCCCAGATGCAACCATCTGACCCATGCTTTTTGTTTCCCTGCCACATAGTTTCTGAGATAGCCCTCCACCCACTTGTCGACTATCTCTGTCTGTCCATCTTTCTGAGGGTGATAGCTGGTGCTAGGGGTCAAGGTCATACCAACCAACCAGAATAACTCCTGCCAGAAAGTACTCATAAACCTGCTATCCCTATCGTTGACAATGGTCTTGGGTAGGCCGTGCAACCTGAAGATCTCCCTAAAGAACGGTTCGTCCACCTGTGTTGCACTGAAGTCGGTAGCTATGGTGAAGAAGTGTGAAAAATTTGTTAACCTATCCACCACTACAAATATGCAGTCCTTCCCTTGTGTCTTTGGTAGCCCGGTGATGAAATCCATGGATATGCCTTCCTATTTGTACTCTGGAATGGGAAAGGGATGCAACAGTCCTACTGGGTGCGTGTGCTCATCCTTGTTTGCCTGACATGTAGTACACTCTTTGACGTGCTTAATCACATCTTCCTTGAGCCCCTTCCAAGAGAATCTTTCTCTCACCTGCCTGTGCATCTTGCTAATCCCCTGATGTCCTGCCATTGGGGAGTCATGGTACGCTTGCAATACCTTAGCCTTGAAGTCCAATCCAAGAACCAAGAAGATTTGGTCCTTGTAGTAGATGAGGTCATTAATAACCTTGAAATATTCATCTTGTACCTGTCTGTCCAGTAGCTGGCACGCAAATTGATCCTCTGCATACTCCATCACCAGCTGGTCTTTCCAGTCAACTGTTACCCCTATTATGGCAAGGATGGATGGCCTCCTGGATAAGGCATCAGCCACCACATTGTTCTTCCCTTTGACAAACTCAATGTCAAAGTCATAGGCTTGTATTCTGCTTACCCATTTTTGTTGCCTCTCGTTCAAGTCCTTCTGTTCCAATAGATATTTGAGGTTGTTATGATCTGACTTGACAACAAATCAAGCACCTACCAAGTATTGCCGGAATTTGGCTAGTGCATGCATGATAGCCAACATTTCTTTGTCATAAATGTTATAAAGTGGCTCAGGCCCCCAGAGTTTTCGGCTCTCGTAGTGTTAGAACCCTAAATTGCACCACACATGCTTACCTGGCATCAGGCCAACTCACATCCCTTCTTTGCCAAAACACTGTTGAACAACTCTTTTAAAATCCTCTTGAATAAAGGCCTACATGCCCTAATCCATTACTGCACACGTGTACACGCTGGCTGACCCAAAATAGCCCGCGTGGTCGACAAAATTTCTCAAAACTCAAAAAAAGTGTCCCAATAACCAATCAAATCCCTCCCATATAACTCCTGAATCACTCTAAATGGTTTTTGGTATAAAGAAACTGATAAGGGAGGCCAAAAAAATGACAAAAAGAGGCCAAAAAGTCTATAAATAGAAGCTGGCAGCTCATTATCACCATTACTGATTTGGAAATTGACTCTGGAGCCAAAAGACCCCCTTTGCTAAAAATGGTGATTTCGAGAGCTACAGTGGACGAAACAAACTTCTGCTTGGACCAAGTAAGTACAAACTCCCCTATCTAGCTATTCAATTCTTAAATTTTTCATTTGATTTCATTTTTTGGGTGGGCGTCGACCTTTAAAAGGTCGGCCCTAGGTCCACGCGGGTTGTCTCTGGACATGCCACGTGTACACTCGGGCAGAGTAAAACCTGGTCGCGTGGACCCCCCCTCTTTATAGATAAAAGAACAAAACAACTTACTAACCCTCCTGACCTTTGTTGTGTTGGCAGAATGTATGTCCAGTGGAGGGAAAGGGAGCATGAAGCAATTAGTGAGTTGGTCACGGGAGATCCGAATGTCATGGCCATGTTGATGCAATGTGGTTTACTTAAGTTTTTCCTGTGTCCATTTATGCGAGCACAACCAAGGATACTAAATGCCTTGATTGACTACTAGCACCCTGATGCAGAGACCTTCATGCTAGAGGGGCAATCACTAGTGCCCACCACCAAGGATATCTACTTTTTGACTGGCCTCTCAAGGAGAGAGGAACCAGTCAATTTCAGGACGTTTCCTGCGGGGCCTCATAACATAGCAGAACTAATAGCCGAGCACTGTGAGGCTGGGACAAACCGTGTGAGCTCCCAGGTGCCCATAAGTAAGATTACTAACCTATCGCTACAAGTGATATTATTGCTTATTGGGCATATTACCGGTTCAGTGGCCTTGCATTAGGCATCTCGCGCACAAATGAATTGTGTTATCCAGTGCTTGAATGCACAGATTTTTGACTGGAGTACCACACTACTTGAGTGTATGAAGAGGCAATTGACATATTTTTGACAGCGGACACAGAGGAACTTTGGGTTCGGGACGATTCTGTGTTCATTCTTCTTTGAGAGAGTTCTGAGCGTTAGTCCTCGGGAAGTGGTACGAGGACATCAGGCCTCTTTTCCTGCAGTATGTAGATGGGCAATATTACTGCCGTGAAAGGGTAGTGGAAGGACCAATGAGTCCTTCAATGATGACTTCTTTGCATGGTTTTCATGGCAAATCCCTGTTATCAAGGATTACCCATATGCAGGGATAGACTTTTCTAGAGATCCTGAAATACCCGTGCCTCCTGGTGAGGAGCGAGGGGAGATGGGTAAGTCTCCACCTTTGTAGTTTTTTTGTTTGTATATGTAATTTTTATTTCATTTTTTTATATATATATCATTTTTTTTATATGCCAGAGTATTTGACAAGTATACATTTGTTGCATGCAGATGTGGGACCAGTGCGACCTGTCGATTATGCACAGAATAGGCGTCATCCTCAGCCAGAAACCGCAGTTGTCACCGGGGGACCAGCAGTAGTAGGGAACCTCCCAGTCGGGGAGGCTGAGAGGGTCCTTAGACGAGTAGAGCGGAACTTCACTGCACTCACTCACACAGTTCCGATGGCAGAGATAGAGGACCTGCCGCCATCCATGTAGCCTCATGTAGTGGGGGCACCTCAGACGTGGGTCTGATTGTTTAGGCATTTAGCCCATGCTATGGACTATTATAACAGGGCCCATAGGCCCTGAACCTATTTAGACTTTTTGCATGCCACGAGCACTACTTGTATATATTTTTTGAGGGCATAAGCCCTATGACTCGTTATTAGTCCCATTTTTTAGGCGCTTGCGTCCATCTATGTACTCTGGTTATTTTATGATGTTATATATGGTTTTTTTTTATATTTTGTTTCTTATGGATCTCGTGTGAAAAAATGTATTTACATGCTTATGTCAATGTTCTTTCATATGTGTGCAAGATGCCAATCTAAAATTTGATTAGCTAGAGTATCTGTAATTTGGTTTAATCTCCTAGGAACATGAAAATATGTAATATAATCAAAGTTTCGTTCTAAGAGACGTACCCTAAGGAATCGTCGGTGTAAAGTTGGATCATGAACCCGGTATACCCGTCAATCAAGGCATTCAGTAGCCTTGATTGCACTCGCATAAATGGACACAGGAAGAACTTAAGTAAACCACATTGCATCAACACAGCCACGACATTCGGATCTCCCGTGACCAACTCACTAATTGCTTCATGCTCCCTTTCCCTCCACTGGACATACATCCTGCCAACACAGCAAAGTTCAGGAGGGTTAGTAACTTGTTTTGTTCTTTTATCTATAAAGGGGAGGGTCCAGGCGTGTTGTCTAAGTGACAGTCGCGTGTACACGCAGGCAGGTTTTACTCTGTCCGAGTGTACACGCAGCCTGTCCAAAGATAGCCCACGTGGACCTAGGGTCGACCTTTAAAAGGTCGACGCCCACCCAAAAAATGAAATCAAATGCAAAATTTAAGAATTGAATAGCTAGATAGGGGAGTTTGTACTTACTTGGTCCAAGTAGAAGTTCGTTTCGTCCACTGTAGCTCCCGGAATCACCATTTTTAGCAAAGGGGGTCTTTTGGCTCCAGAGTCAATTTCCAAATCAACAATGGTGATAATGAGCTGCTAGCTTCTATTTATAGACTTTTTGGCCTCTTTTTGTCATTTTTTTGGCCTCCCTTATCAGTTTCTTTATACCAAAAACCATATATAATGATTCAGAAGTTATATGGGAGGGATTTGATCGGGTATTGGGACACTTTTTTTGAGTTTTGAGAAAATTTTGACGGTCCATTAAGTTTTTTCCAAGAATCAACTTGAGCATATAGGTTAGGTTACTACCCCGAATTTTGTGTCTCGTTGTCTTTTTCCTCTGCCATAGGATCAATCCCATCAGGTTGTGACACAGAACCATCATATCTTCTTTAGAAGTTTCGCAACTTGGCAGTAGAGCTTACCAGAACATGGATGCCCTAGGTAGGTCCTCGTTGCATTATGGTGTCCATGTCATCTCTAAAACACTGTAGGCTTGAGAGTCCTTATAGTCTTTCTTGAATATGAGTTTGAGCCTCATTTGCATGATTCTTTTTCGCTCTTGATCTCACCCTCAAGACTCCCAAAAAACTAACGGGTCTCATTTTAAGCCCTTTTCAAACCCTCTAAACATGAAAAGATTGTTGAGCGATCTTGTGGCCTTTCACGCTCGTTAAACTGAAATTTGAAGTCACGTTTGTCCAGCGGTAGTTTACCCCTTTTTCGGTCTGGACGGTCAACTGTACGAACAAAGGTATACTCTATGGAACTTCCATTCTTTAGAAGAGTACTCTCAGGTATAATTTTATCCCTTTTTAGGCCTGAGGGACTAAACTTACGAAAAAGAAACCCCCACAGAGTCCATAGTTAAGCTCTTTTCAGACTCCCTAAAATTGAAAAGATCGTCAAGTGACCTTATTCTTTCACGCTCGTTAAATTGGTCCAAAAGAATCTTCCTAACGGAGTCCATAGTTAAGCTTTTTTCAGACTCCTTAAAAATGAAAAAATGGTCGAGTGATCTTGTCCTTGTCACACTCGTTAAAATGGTTTTGAATCGACGTCCGATCGGTGCTAGTTTACCCTTTTTCGAACCGACTAGACTATCTTCGAAAAAGATACCCCAATGGAGTCTCCTTTTATGTTTTTTCAGACTCTCTAAATATGAAAAACCACCAAGCTTACCTTCTTTGGGCTCGTTAAACTTACATCGAAGGACGTTACCATTGTTTGTTTTATTAACCGCATTTGCATACCTTATACACCAGCCTTGTGACAGTTTGCTTCTATGTCTTAACACCTTTGGCCGCCAGAGGATTTTTCCCAAGTATCATTTTACTAGAACATCAGTCTTGTCCTTGTGCCTTGAACTTGTATGTTTGCACTACTCATTCCTCCATTGTAACGTAATATTCCTTTATTCTTTTTCCACAATTATTGAAAAGAACAAAAAAATCAAATATACCCCAAAAAGAGGAAGGGAAAAGTATTTTCTTTATTGGCAGCATAATGAGTCACCTTTGGATAAAGCACATCTGTCTGTTTGTTCATCAGACTATGGGATGTAGTATGACCTTAGGAAGATTTTCTCGCTATATAGATTTGTGTCCTCCACCGTTTGGTTATCCTTCCAGACATATGGAGAGTTTGTGTTGCCTCCTGCTTCGTAGACTTATGATTAACATACATGTTGCCTGAGTCTCATCATTTGTCATGCTATTGTCCAAGGGAAGTTTTTCACTAAGCCTGAGTCAGCCCCTCTGCAATATGTCTCTTGTCCGCATACCCGGCCATCCTGAACATCCAATCAAGTCCTTGTTCGAAATCACTGAAGCCTTCAGTCTGATCATCAAGATTATCAAGTCCATGACCGACGATCCATCGAAGACCTCTGGGTAGTGCAATCGTACACTCATATTACACTCCTACCCGAGTTTTGAAGATTTTGAAGTTGTTTCTCAAGCTATGAAGATCTCATCTCCCACCATCAGGCCAAATCAGCTTCTGGAAGATGGATACTCTATATGTATATCTTTCTGATTTCGAGATGTATCTCCACTGTGTATTGTTTGCGGCTACTCTTTATAGTTATTCGACATGGATCTACAATGTATTTGATTGGTATCCATGGTTCTATTTTATTTCGAGCATGGGTATGCCTGCCTCGATGAGACATTTGTTCTTTTGCAGACGGCAACTCCCGGTTCCTGATCCTTGGGCTCAATCATTCAGCACATCAGTAAAGATTGGTAATGTATTTCGGCCATAAGATGCTCTTCTGACCCCACACATTAGGGGGCATCTGTTATAACCCTAAATTGCACCACACATGCTTACCTTGCATCAGGCCAACTCACATCCCTTCTTTGCCAAAACACTGTTGAAAAACTCTTTGAAAATCCTCTTGAATAAAGGCCCACGCGCCCTAATCCATTACTGCATGTGTGTACACGCTGGCTGACCCAAAACAAAAAGCTATGGGTGAGTTAACTGAAACTCCCGGCCATGCATGGCTGAGGGTTTGTCCAAATACCTAGCTCCTTCTAGCCTATAAAAGAAGGGGTAGGGGTACCATTTGGAAAAGAAAAAATATAGCAAAGAAACTCTGCCCATTTACGTATTCTCATTGTCCCAACCCTTTATCCTTTCCTTATGCCAAAGGAGATTCAAAGCAAAGCAGTTGAAGGACAAAAGAAGAGGAGCCCAGGATCAATTTCAAGGAACAGTGGCCGGTCTCAACTTTTGTAAGTTGACTTATTCAAAATAATAAAGAAAATGTTTTTCCTGTACCAATTCATGAACTGTTTATAGTTTGATCAGTATATGTTTGATTTCTAACCCGTTAGTATATAAGTAGTATGCATGCATAGTTGTTGCTTGTCTTGAATGCAGGTTAGCTTTGGAAGGAGTATTGCGAACAAGTAATCAAGCACAATGGAGGATCGACATCAAACGTCGGTAACGAGGTAGGTTGATCTTTCCATGCATTTACTAAGAAAAGGGGATTTAAATCTAGGGATGAAGGTAGAAAGTAATTTCTATTCGGTCATATCTGCATGCAAAGTCTGAACTCTATTTTCTAGTCTGTAGGGTGTTTCTTCCCAACAATAGAATTGGCGACCATAATGGATACCTCACCTTTCGTTTTTCAGTGTTGTCCCCACCATCATTATCGTTGGGTTTTTTATCCCCCTTACCCTTCTTTCGTTGTTTTTTCTTCCCTTCAGGCTGTTGGGCGGCCTTTGGGTTAGTCGACTGCACTGTGTGTACTTCCAACGTTTGGGTAGGGAGAGCAGCCAAAGCAGTAGTTTGGTTGGACACTGTGTGTTGTATGGATAACTGCTGCAACTGTTTTTTCAATTTCTCAGCGGGCTTGGTTTGTGTTGAACCGACAATACCATCGGCATGTGGTCCAGCTCTCTATCTAGTTTTATCCAGTATTGAACGTGGTGCATCTGGAAAGATGTTATATAATAAACCGGATTAAGAATAGATGAGCTCAAACTGTTGAGCCCCCATGATGGCGTCTTCTCCAAAGAAAACTCCTGACATCGCAACGTCTTTGGATAATTGCAGGACCAAAGACTTAAGGAACCACTCAAGCAAGAATGTTGGTGGAACTGGTATCTTGATTAAACTCTTCTGGCATCTCCATTCTCAGATGTGATCAGAGATATGGTCTGTTGTTTTCTGTTTGAAATTAGTGAGCAGCTCTATGCCAACATCGTATCTTACAGGTAACTAGAAATGGTTAAGGAAAGCCATCGTCAGTTCACCAAAAGAAGAGTATCTTGAGCGATCGAGCTCAATGTACCATTTCGCGACACTCCCTATGAGAGTACGTTGAAACAATCGCAACTGTATGGAGTCATCTTTCAATGAGTTAGATGAGCACCAAAGATGGAAGGTAGTCACATGATCGCCTGGATCTTCATTAGGCTTGGCTTCAAACTTTGGAATGTCTGAAGGCAACTTCGTCGGCATAGGAGGCCAACGCGAATCGTGACAAATAGGGTCATTCAACAACCTTGTCAAATCTGGCAAGTGTAAAGTCACTGGGAACAGTATTTTAGGTTGTTGTTGATAACTTGGGAAAAAGGGACCTGGAGTTTGACTGGCACCAGGTTGCCAGGAAAAGTTTGGCTGCTGGCCCAGATTCTGGTAGAAACCATGGCCCTGGCCAGCGTAAGGATTTTGCATATGTGGAGACATCATCGGCTGATTTCCCAAATAGGACATAGATTGTTGGGCATGCATTGTATTCGAAGTACTTTGTGAAGGATTACCCTATGCCGATCCCGTGGGGATAGGCATAGTAGTTTGTCCGGGGTTCCATTGATTGTGAAAGAATTACCCCAGATTGGCATTCTGGAGGAGGGAATGGATCCTTGCCCTGAATTCCAAGGTCCTGCTAGGTTTTCCCTTTGTGCGGGAATAGTACCCTGCATAGGAGTAGATTGTCCAAAAATGGGGTTGCCCCCAGTCGGGAAAGCGGCTGACGAGAAGGTGTTGTTACCAAACGTTATGTTCCAATAAAATAGTGTCGAACCTACCGGCATATTATGTGAAGGTGGTCCTTGACTCCCCACTCCAAATAAACTATTGTGTGTAGGTTGCCCGGCGGATTGTTGATGCGAGCCACCGAGTGAAGGGGACGAAGGAGGGATATGACCTTCTCCATAAGGAAAAGCGTTAAAAGGGATAGAAGTGTCCCCCATGTGACCTTGCAGAGGAGTGCTAGAGATCCCTGCCCCTAGACCCAAAGTTTTTAAAGTGGAGTAGGAAAGTACAGGACTTGTACCCAAACTAGGCATACCGTATGAGAACGGAGGGCCTGTCGCACTAGGTGTGAAAGGGGTTGTGGCCACCGCCAAAGACGGGTTCGGACCACTGTGTGAAGTAGTTGCATTCGAGACCATGGTGGCTCGGACCAATGACGGTGGGTTAGGAGATGAAACCTCTCCTGTGGTGACAAATGTGGTGGGAATTGAATAATTCCAAGAAGAAGTAATAGCATTTGTTTCCATTGTTGTGTGCGACACTATCTGGTGCTCGTGAAATTGAATTGGTACAATATAAGGTGCCAAGAACTCAGTGATTGGGGTTTCAACCGGGCCAAGAGCGGTTGTTTCAAGGTCCAAAATGGTCGATTCCTCCAGGGGTTGTTCGGGCACAATGGTTTGTAACCCGGTCGCTTCAAAAGACCCTTGTTGGTCTAGCTTCTGCCTTAATGGTGGCGGGGGTGGCTCCAGTGTAATCGGTGACAGGCCAAGAAGCCTTCGTGACCGACGGAGCTCAGGATCCTCCACTGTGTGAGAAGATCCAAGAAACTCTAAGGTAGTCTAAACACTCAAAAGTAACACCCACTACAAAAGAATCCCTAGAAGATAAGACAAGCAAACACTAAATTAATTGGAAGAACAGTTACAACAGCCAACACTAGAGCAACTTACCGGTGCAAGTGCAACTCAAACACGAAAGAACCCTCCAGGTATACTCTGCAAAGCGTGGCTCGATGTCTGTCCTAGGTACCGCAGTATACCCCAGTAGTCACATGTATATGTCCCTAACAAAGATTGGCAACTAGGTTTCCAGCACGCGAACAGTCACCAGGCGGGTACAGTCGAAAGTCGGGTAGACCACAATGAGCAAGGTATCGAGCCCAAAACCTGTCAAGGGTATTGAGAGAAAATGGTACAGAAGACAACTAAGGACCTCGAACATATTCGAGACCCATGAAGCCCCATGGCAGTTGCAAACGATGAAATCCCAAAACAAGCCCTCTATATGTGTTCTCCATTGTGATTGGTCCGGCTTTGGAGGGGTTATCTCCGCTACCTTTCCACACGCGACCTCGTGTTTATCCCCTGTGTTAGAGGGGGGTCATGGATAAATTCCAAGAAACTGGGCTTAGACACTCCCTATCTTAGACTCCAATGTTTGATTTTAAATGGCCTTGAAGAGTTTCCTCTCCAACCTAATCCAAGGCCCTAGTCCTGAACTAGTTTTTGAACCCTACAAACATAAAAGTCTATTAGATTTTAAATTTAGCATTACTTTTATGTATTCATCTTGCGTCAAGGGGTATGAGGGTGAAACTGATGATGTGTAAAAGACGAAAGCAAAAAATGAATGAAAAAGTTGGAAACAAAACTTTTACTGAATGCAAAATTTCAAAAACTTTTCAAAAGAAATATTTTTTTAATTTTTCCAAGATTTTGGACAGCAAACTCGAAAGAAATTTCACTTGACTACAAGCTACTTATGCTCTAAGTAAACTGCAAAAACTTATGAAATAAAAGACTTTTCCCTGGCCTAATAATGCAGAAACACACTGTTCAACCAAACAAGAAAATGAAAAGAATTTTTTTTTTATTTAAATGCTAGTAAAGTAAGAAAGGAAAAATATCGACAAGCAAAAACCAAGAAAAAAAATTATGGCCTAATCGCATATCACAAAGAATCAGATTTAAAAATCACACAATAGCAATTGTAAAAACAATGACTCTCACACTTGTCTAAAAACCGTAAAAAATTTTATTTTTCTGACAACATTTTAAATGAGAAAAAACAAGCTAAGGGTAAAATTAATCCTAAGATACTGACTATTCAAACAGAGATTCAAACACCTGAGAGGAATAATTCTTATCAAGGGAAAGGATGACAACCTTACCCTTAACAAAAAGTATCATGTACAAGCACGCGACTGTTACTCAAACAACATGCGTGCGAACGTGCACTGAATAGAGACAGAGGGCGTGTACACGCGGGCTGACCTTGTACAGGTCGCATGTATATCTAAACTCTAAGAAAAAATGAAAACAGACAGACTAAACCAGGAAGAGACCACTGATAAGGATAACCAGGATCCCTTGAAGGCTTGGATACTCTTTCTTAACATAAAAACAAATAATGCAAGGAAAAAAATAATAAGGCAAAAACAATTTGAGATAGGACTGTTAGCAAGCAAGACTCAGACAAAATTCTAGAAAACCCCCTGAGAATGTGTGATTCTGACAGGGAAGAGGAGGACTACCTCTAAGGTTCTATGAACTATACACGCTACTGCTACCTCTACAGCGAACATTCACACGTGGGCTGTAAGAGGATAGGGCGCGGGTACACGCATGCAGACCTTGTGCAGGCCATGTGTACCTCTGTGGGTCTCGAAAAACATAGTCAAGCAAAATTCAAGGAAATTTGGTATGGAAAACCAGACTCCCTGATAGCTCAGACTTTACAGAAACAAAAACAAAAAAAAGACAGGCAAGAAAAACTAGTCTTTAAACTACCCAAAAACTAAATAAAATTCCAGGAACCCTAGAGAGTCTCCCCAGTATAATGTTATAACCCTAAATTGCACCACACATGCTTACCTGGCATCAGGCCAACTCACATCCCTTCTTTTCCAAAACACTGTTGAACAACTCTTTGAAAATCCACTTGAATAAAGGCCCACGCGCCCTAATCCATTACTGCACACGTGTACATGTTGGCTAACCCAAAACAGCCCACGTGGACCGACAAAAGCATGAAAAAAGGAAAGTTGTCGACGGAACAAAAATCTATGGGTGAGTTAACTGAAACTCCCGACCATGCATGGCCGAGGGTTTGTCCAAATACCTAGCTCCTTCTAGCCTATAAAAGAAGGGGTAGGGGTACCATTTGGAAAATAAAAAATATAGCAAAGAAACTCTGTCGATTTATGTATTCCCATTGTACCAACCCTTTACCCTTTCCTTATGCCAAAGGGGATTCAAAGCAAAGCAGTTGAAGGACAGAAGAAGAGGAGCCCAAGATCAGGTTCAAGGAGCGGTGGCCGGTCTCAACTTTTGTAAGTTGACTTATTCAAAGTAATAAAGAAAATGCTTTTCCCGTCCCAATTCATGAACTGTTTATAGTTTGATCAGTATATGTTTGATTTCTAACCCGTTAGTATATAAGTAGTATGCATGCATAGTTGTTGCTTGTCTTGAATGCAGGTCAGCTTTGGAAGGAGTATTGTGAACAAGTAATCAAGCACAATGGAGGATCGACATCAAATGCTAGTAACGAGGTAGGTTGATCTTTCCATGCATTTACTAAGAAAATGAGATTTAAAGCTAGGTATGAAAGTAGAAAGTAATTTCTATTCGGTCATATCTGCATGCAAAGTCTGAACTCTATTTGCTAGTCCGTAGGGTGTTTCTTCCCAACAACAGAATTGGCGACCGTACTGGGGAGACTCTCTAGGGTTCCTGGAATTTTATTTAGTTTTTGGGTAGTTTAAAGACTAGTTTTTCTTGCCTGTCTTTTTTTTTTCGTTTCTGTAAAGTCTGAGCTACCAGGGAGTCTGGTTTTCCATACCATCTTTCCATGACTTTTGCTTGACTGTGTTTTTCGAGACCCACAAAGGTACGCGCAGCCTGCACAAGATCTGCACGTGTGTACCGGCGCCCTATCCTCTTACAGCCCGTGTGTGAATGCTTGTTGTAGAGGTAGCAGTACAGTGTAAATTTCAGAGAACCTCAGAGGCAATCCTCCTCTTCCCTGTCAAAATCACACATTCTCATGGGGTTTTCTAGAATTATGTCTGAGTCTTGTTTGCTAACAGTCCTATCTCAGATTGTTTTTTCCTTATTATTTTTTTCCTTGCATTATTTGTTTTTCTGTTAAGAAAGAGTATCCAAGCCTTCAAAAGATCCTGGTTATGCATATCAGTGGTCTCTTTCTGGTTTGGTCTGTCTGTTTTCATTTTTTCTTAGAGTTTATATATACACATGGCCTGTACAAGGTCAGCCTGCGTGTACACACCCTATGTCTCTGTTCAGTGCGCGTTCGCACACGTGCTGTTTGAGTAACAGTCGTGTGCTTGTACAGGATACTTTTTGTTAAGGGTAAGGCTTTCATCCTTTCCCTTGATAAGAATTATTCCTCTCAGGTGTTTGAATCTCTGTTTGAACAGTCAGTAGCTTAGGATTAATTTTACCCTTAGCTTTCTTTTTCTCATTTAAAACGTTGTCAGAAAAATAAAATAAAATTACGGTTTTTAGACAAGTGTGAGAGTCATTGTTTTTACAATTGCTATTGTATGATTTTTAAATATGATTCTTTGTGATCTGTGATTAGGCCAGAATTGTTTGTCTTGGTTTTTTCTTGTCGGTATTTTTCCTTTCTTGCTTTACTATCATTTAAATAAATAAATAAATTCTTTTCATTTTCTTGTTTGGTTGAACAGTGTGTTTGTGCATTATTAGGACAGGGAAAAGTCTTTTATTTCATAAGTTTTTTCAGTTTACTTAGAGCATAAGTATCTTGTAGTCAAGTGAAATTTCTTTCGAGTTTGTTGTCCAAAATCTTGGAAAAATTAAAAAAATATTTCTTTTGAAAAGTTGTTGAAATTTTTCATTCAGTAAAAGTTTTGTTTCCAACTTTTTCATTCATTTTTTTTTTTCATCTTTTACACATCATCAGTTTCACCCTCATACCCCTTGATGTAAGACAAATCCATAAAATTAATGCTAAATTTAAAATCTACTAGACTTTTATGTTTGCAGGATTCACAAACTAGTTCAGGACTAGGGCCTTGGAATAGGTTGGAGAGGAAACTCTTCAAGGCCATTTAAAATCAAAAATTGGAGTCTAAGATAGGGAGTATCTAAGTCCAGTTTCGTGGAAGTTATCCGGGACTCTCCTCTAACACAGGGGATAAACACGAGGTCGTGTGTGGAAAGGTAGCGGAGATAACCCCTCCAAAGCCAGACCAATCGTAGTGGAGAACACATATAGAGGGCTTGTTTTGGGATTCCGTCGTTTGCATCTGTCACGGGGCTTCATGGGTCTTGAATCTGTTCGAGGCCCTTAGTTTTCTTCCAGACCATTTTCTCTCGATACCCTTGACAGGTTTCGGGCTCAATACCTTTGTCATTGTGGTCCACCCGACTTTCGATTGTACTCGCCTAGTGACTGTTCGTGTGTTGGCAACCTAGTTGCCAATATTTATTAGGGACATACATAGGTGACTGCAGGGGTATACCGCGGTACCTAGGATAGACATCGGGCCACTCTTTTCAGAGTATACCCGGAGGGTGCTTCCATGTTCAAGTTGCACTTGCACCAGTAAGTTGCTCTATTGTTGGATGTTGTAACTAATCTTCCAATTAATTTAGTGTTTGCTTGTCTTATCTTCTAGGGATTCTTTTGTAGTGGGTGTTACTTTTGAGCATGTAGACTACCTTAGAGTGTCTTGGATATTCTCACACAATGGAGGATATCACGCTCTTCCGGTCATGAAGGCTTCTTGGCCTGCCACCGGTTACACTGGAGCCACCCCCGCCACCATTAAGGCGGAAGCTAGACCAACAAGGGTCTTTTGAAGCGATTGGGTTAAAAACCATTGTGCCCGAACAACCCCCAGAGGAATCGACTATTTTGGACCTTGAAGAAACCGCTCTTGGCCCGGTTGAAACCCCAACCATTGAGTTCTTGGCACCTTTTATTGTACCAATTCAATTTCACGAGTGTCAGACAGTGTCGCACACGGCAATGGAAACAAATGTTGTTACTCCTTCTCGGAATTCTTCAATTGCCACCACGGTTGTCACCACAGGAGAGGTTTCATCTCCTAACCCACCATCATCGGTCTGAGCCACCATGATCTCAATCACAACTAATTCGCATAGTGGTCCGAACCCGTCTTTAGCAGCAGCCACAACCCCTTTCACACCTAGTGTGGCAAGCCCTCCGTTCTCATACGGTATGCCTAGTTCGGGTACAAGTCCTGTACTTTCCTACTCCACTTTATAGACTTTGGGTCTAGGGGTAGGGAGCTCTAACACTCCTCTGCAAGGTCACATGGGGGCCACTCTTGTCCCTTTTAATGCTTTTCCTTACGGAGGAGGTCATATCCCTCCTTCATCCCCTTCACTCGGTGGCTTGCATCAGCAATCCGTCGGGCAACCTACACACAATAGTTTATTTGGAGTGGGGAGTCAAGGACCACCTTCGCATAGTATGCTGGTAGGTTTGACACTGTTTTCTTGGAACGGAACGTTTGGTAACAACACCTTCTCGTCAGCCGCTTTCCCGACTAGGGGCAACCTCATTTTTGGACAATCTACTCCTATGCAGGGTACTATTCCTACACAGGGGGAAAACCTAGCAGAACCTTGGAATTCAGGGCAAGGATCCATTCCCTCCTCCGGAATGTTGATGTGGGGTAATTCTTTCCACAATCAATGGAACCCCAGACAAACTACTATACCTATCCCCATGGGACCAGCATGGGGTAATCCTTCCCAAAGTCCTTTGAATACAATGCATGCCCAACAATCTATGTCCTATTTGGTAAATCAGTCGATGATGTCTCCACATATGCAAAATCCTTATGCTAGCCAAGGCCATGGTTTCTACCAGAATCTGAGCCAACAACCAAACTTTTCCTGGCAACCTGGTGCCAATCAAACTCCAGGTCCCATTTTCCCAAGTTATCAACAGCAACCCAAACTATCGTTCCTGGCCACTTTACACTTGCCAGATTTGACAAGGTTGTTGAATGACCCTATTTCTCATGATCCGCGTTGGCCTCCTATGCCGACGAAGTTACCTTCGGACATTCCAAAGTTTGAAGCCAAGCCTAATGAAGATCCAGGCAATCATGTGACTGCCTTCCATCTTTGGTTCTCATCTAACTCATTGAAATATGACTCTGTATAGTTGCGATTGTTTCAACGTACTCTCATAAGGAGTGCCACGAAATGGTACATTGAGCTCAATCGCTCAAGATACTCTTCTTTTGGCGAACTGGTGATGGCTTTCCTTAACCATTTCTAGTTACCTATGAGATACGATGTTGGCACAGAGTTGCTCGCTAATTTCGAACAGACAACAGCAGACCATATCTTTGATCACATCTGAGAATGGAGACACCAGAAGAGTTTAATCAAGGTACTAGTTCCAACATCATTCCTGCTTGAGTGGTTCCTTAAGTCTTTGGTCCCACAGTTATCCAAAGACGTTGCGACTTCGGGAGTTTTCTCTGAAGAAGACGTCATCATGAGGGCTCAACAGTTTGATCTCATCTATTCTCAGTTCAGTTTATTATACAACATCTTGCCAGATGCGCCACGTTTAATACTGGATAAAACTAGACAGAGAGTTATACCACATGCCGATGGTATTTTCAGTTCAACACAAACCAAGCCCGCTGAGCAATTGACAAAACAGATGTAGTAGTTATCCATACAACACACAATGGCCAACCAAACTACTAATTTGGCTGCTCCCCCTATCCAAACATCGGAAGTACACACAGTGCAGTCAACTAACCCAAAGGCCGCCCAGCAGCCTGAAGGGAAGAAAAAACAACGAAAGAAGGGTAAGGGGGATAAAAAACCCAATGATAATGTTGGCGGGGACAACACTGAAAAATGGAAGGCGAGGTATCCATGCAACTTGTGCATGAAAGACCACCTAACCCATCTAAATCCTCGGCTTGCAAGGGCCCAAAAATTTGTCACGCAGCAATAGCAGGCGATGTTGACTAATCCATTTCAACATGGGAAAAATCTAACTCAAGCCTCTGCAAGTATGGAAGGGGGAAGCCAAGAAAAATTTCCACCTCCAAACAACCCCTCATCCGCGAACGTATATATGGTTAGGGGTGATGCTTTCATATCAACTAGAGTGCACGATTATAGTAAACCAAGCACTTCTAAGAAGGGTAAAGAAGCTGATCTCCCATCTCTTCCTCTACATATTGAGAAGACGTTGGGAAAGACAATGACACGCATTCCAAAAGGTGCATTTAAAAAGGCTTCTCATAACCCAAACGCAAGGACCGCCCAAAACTACTCTGTGGTGGAAGATTTATCACAAACCCCTTGTGTGATGTTGGCTTTGGAGGTCCTCCAAAGCTTCCCTGCTCAGAGGAAAGCCTTGTTAACCACTTTGGGATCTACTGAGACTTGTAATCTGGGTACCATCATGTTAGATACAACTGACTTAAAACCTCGTCTGCCTTACCACATCGTGTTTCAGATAGTAGTGGCTTACCCCACGAAAACTTTTACATGGAATATCTTCCGCACAGTGGCCGACGAGGGCACCTCAACATGCATTATGTCGTTGGCATGTTGGGAGGCCATTGGCCAGCCTATTTTGTCTCCATCATCTACTCTTCTGACTTCTTTCCACGGTCATTCGTTCCAACCACATGGCATAGTTCTTGTTGGGCTCCGGATTTATAACATTTTCTTGCTGGTTCTTGAAGACATTGTTTACTCTCCTGAAGACTTTTGTTAAGCAAATGGCATTCTTTATGTGCTATTCATACTCTGTTACACATATATGTTCCATTGCATACAGAAAC
>ML798309.1:30795-73141 GCA_009831015.1 Picea engelmannii | reverse complement strand
TATGTTTGTGTTTTATTTGGGAATGCTTTCGGCAATATTATTCAAGATGTGCAAATGGTTAGAGTCATCATTTACTTCAGTTTCTGGGGTTATTGGGCAATATGCAAAATGCCAAGATAAGCTAAACAGAGTGCTCATAGCTGTCAAAACCCAATAGTTGGCATCAAAGTATTTAAATTCGTGCATGACGCAGGGAAACCGTTTTATAACATCTAGGGAAAAGCCACGCATTGCCAGAGGTCAGAAACGTTGTGTAACATTGCCAGAGAGAGCTGGAAACGTTATGTAACACTGCCAGAGATCTGAAACGTGGTGTAACATTGCCAGAGAGAGTTGGAAACGTTATGAAACATTGCTAGAGACCAAAAACGTTATGGAAAGATATGCCACGATTGCCAGAGATCAAAAACGTTATGGAAAGAGATGCCACGCATGGCCAGAGATTGGAGATGCTATGTAAAGAGATGCCATTCATTGCCAGAGGGTTGGAAAACGTTGGAAAAACGTGAGGCTATGCTCGAGAAAAGAAAAGATGTAGAGAGCCATGCGTGGGGGGGATCTGAAATGTGATAGAGTTGTTATGCTTGGGAGATGATAGAGACAGAGCATAGGGTAGAAGAATAGAGGAATGAGAGTCTCCCAGCAGTTGTATTGTCCTTTTCATCTTCAATAAAAATAGTGAGAGTTTCAGTGATACGATTCCTGTTATTTCTATTTTTCTTTTGTTGTAGGTTATTCATTTTCGGTATGAATTGAGTTAGAGAACGACCTGTTGACAGAGAAGGCAGGGCCCCCTTCGCTGGAAACAGAGCTGATACATTGTATTTACAGTAGATTTCATATTTGATTTCATCTTTCAGCAGTTTGCTCAGTGTTTTGATAGAAGTATTATTTCATTTCATTGCAACAGAGGGTTTAGCATTATCTTTCCAGCCATTGATTTCATTCCTTCAGTTTTCACATTTAGACTGCTCAACATTCAGGAATTAGTTTGGGTATCTCATGAGATAAAGAAGTTTCTTTTGATTGCCATAGAAAGTTTCATAGGATGGTTGCTGAGTTGTGTGGAGTGATAAGTAGTCAGCACTTAGTTGTTTTCAGTTTATCTTTTACATGCATATACAGAACAGTACCGGTTAGTACCAGGTAGTACAGAGTAGTGAAAACGCGTGCAGAACAGAGTAGAGTATAGTAGCTTCTTTCAATGAGTTTCTTTTAGCAGTTCAAATAGTATCTTGGCATCCTTTAAACCCCCTCTTCAGCCCTGCATTTCCTGTGCTGGTTCCTCTAAGTCTACCTTCCCGGGTTGACAATTAAATGTTGATTTACATGGTATATCTGCAGCTCGACAGTTCCTTCTTTCCCCATGCAGTTAGGAGGGAAACTGTGTGTGTCGAAGTAGAGGTAGTCGATGCTCCCCTTGACTATAACCTCTTGTTAGGATGGAGTTGGACTTATGCTATGCAAGCTTTGGTTGCTACAGTTTTCCGGGTCTTGTTGTTTCCACATGAGGGCTGGATAGTGACCATCGATCAATTGTCTTTCTCCAGACCTGACCCAACTTTGGGGGCATCCACGGTCCCGATGATTGATAATCCTCGACCAGGTGTCGTCAACGTAGGAGTTTGTTTGTGCCCATCCTTGATGGGTACCTTCGATTACCCACCTCCTCACGGCAATATCAAATTTATGTCCAATCACCATAAGGTTGAGATTTTTCAAGTTTCATCGTTCCACACGACTTACTTCGAGGATCCATGGATTCTTCCTTCCCCATCGGCCACGATGGATGAGACAGGGCACCCAGGCATGTCCATGCCCTTGTTTTCCGCTAAAGTCTCATACTCTTTAGTCCAGCAAGCTTTAGTTAACACTGATCCAAATCCTGCACAAGAGTTAGATCCACTTTTTGAGCCTATTTGGGCTCAGAGTTCTCTCGCTAACATCGATTCATTAGACTTAGTCTTTCCCTCTGACGAAGCAGTAATTGAAGAAATGACTAGTCTAGACAAACCTTGTGAAGATCTTCATCACAGATTATATTTCCTCCCAGAGTTAAGCCGAATCGAAGCAGGAGAATTCACCGTGACTATGACTGGAGATAGGTCTTGTCATACTAATCCCTTATATACACACAAGATCTATGTTGAGGGTAATATGGCAACCATTACTGAAACGATACCTATCAATATCTCTAGAACCCCTGGTGTCATAGAAAATGTTTTCATCGGAGCATACAGTTCCCCCGAGGAGATGTCAGGCATCGACCCACAAAGAGTCTATCATGAGCTAACTTTGTTGTTTTTCAAGCTCGCTTTGAGATCCGAAATCAACATCCAGTGAGACTGCATTTATGCTTTTCAATCTCATCCGGATTAACTGAGAAAAATAACCATTATGGAGTCTTCTTTAATCCCTTTTCAGACTCCTTAAAGATGAAAAGATTGTCGAGTGACCTTGTTTCTTCACACTCGTTCAATTGGTCCAGAAGAACATTCCTTAAACGGGTCTCCTTTTAATCCCTTTTTAGACCCTCTAAAGATGAAAAGATTGTCGAGTGATCTTGTGGCCTTTCACGCTCGTTAAACTGAAATTTGAAGTCACGTCTGTCCGACGGTAGTTTACCCATTTTTCGGTCCGAACAGTCAACTGTACGAACAAAGGTATACTCTATGGAACTTCCATTCTTTAGAAGAGTACTCTTAGGTATAATTTTATCCCTTTTTCGGGCCTAAGGGACTAAACTTACGAAAAGAAACCCCCATGGAGTCCATAGTTAAGCTCTTTTCAGACTCCCTAAAATTGAAAAGATCGTCGAGTGACCTTATTCTTTCACACTCATTAAATTGGTCCAGAAGAATCTTCCTGACAAAGTCCATAGTTAATCTTTTTTCAGACTCCTTAAAAATGAAAAAATGGCCAAGTGATCTTGTCCTTGTCACACTCGTTAAAATGGTTTTGAATCGACGTCTAATCAGTGCTAGTTTACCCCTTTTTCGAACCGACTAGACTATCTTCGAAAAAGGTATCCCAATGGAGTCTCCTTTTATGTTTTTTTAGACTCTCTAAATATGAAAAACCATCGAGCTTACCTTCCCTGGGCTCGTTAAACTTACATCGAAGGACGTTACCATTGTGTGTTTTATTAACCGCATTTGCATACCTTATACACCAGCCTTGTGACAGTTTGCTTTTGCGTCTTAACACCTTTGGCCGCCGGAGGATTTTTCCCGAGTATCATTTTACTAGAACATATGTCTTGTCCTTGTGCCTTGAACTTGTATGTTTGCACTACTCATTCCTCCATTGTAACGTAATATTCCTTTATTCTTTTTCCACAATTATTGAAAAGAAAAAAAAAATCAAATATACCCCAAAAAGAGGAAGGGAAAAGTATTTTCTTTATTGGCAGCATAATGAGTCACCCTTGGATAAATCACATATGTATGTTTGTTCATCATACTATGGGATGTAGTACGACCTTAGGAATATTTTCTCGCTATATAGAGTTGTGTCCTCCACCATTTGGTTATCCTTCGAGACATATGGAGAGTTTGTGTTGCCTCCTACTTCGTAGACTTATGATTAACATACATGCTACCTGAGTGTCATCATTTGTCATGCTATTGTCCAAGGGAAGTTTGTCACTAAGCCTGAGTCATCCCCTCTACAATATGTCTCTTGTCCGCATACCCGGCCATCTTGAACATCCAATCAAGTCCTTGTTCGAAATCATTGAAGCCTTCAGTCTGATCATCAAGATTATCAATTCCATGACCGACGAGCCGTCGAAGACCTCTGGGTAGTGCAGTCGTACACTCATATTACACTCCTACCCGAGTTTTGAAGATTTTGAAGTTGTTGCTCGAGCTCTGAAGATCTCATCTCCCGCCATCAGGCCAAATTAGCTTCTAGAAGATGGATACTCTATATGTATATATTTATGATTTCGAGATGTAGCTCCAATGTGTATTGTTCGCAGCTACGCTTTATAGTTATTCGACATGTATCTACACTGTATTTTATTGGTAGCCATGGTTCTATTTTATTCCGAGCATGGGTATGCCCACCTTGGTGAAACATTTTTTCTTTTGCAGACAACACCTCCTGGTTCCTGATCCTTGGGCTCAATCGTTCGAGACATCAGTAAAGATTGGTAATGTATTTCGGCCATCAGATGCTCTTCTGACCTCACACATTAGGGGGCATCTTTTATGACCCTAAATTGAACCACAGATGCTTACCTGGAATCAGGCCAACTCACATCCCTTCTTTTCTAAAACACTATTGAACAACTCTTTGAAAATCCTCTTGAAGAAAGGCCCACGCACCCTAATCCATTACTACACATGTGTACACGCTGGCTAACCCAAAACAGCCCACGTGGACCAACAAAAGCATGAAAAAAGGAAAGTTTCCGACATAACAAAAAGCTATGGGTGAGTTAACTGAAACTCTCGACCATGCATGGCTGAGGGTTCGTCCAAATACCTAGCTCCTTCTAGCCTATAAAAAAAGGGGTAGGGGTACCAGTTGGAAAAGAAAAAATATAGCAAAGAAACTCTGCCCATTTACGTATTCCCATTGTCCCAACCCTTTAGCCTTTCCTTATGCCAAAGGAGATTCAAAGCAAAGCAGTTGAAGGACAGAAGAAGAGGATCCCAGGATCAGATTCAAGGAGCAGTGGCTGGTCTCAACTTTTGTAAGTTGACTTATTCAAAGTAATAAAGAAAATGCTTTTCCCATCCCAATTCATGAGTTGTTTATAATTTGATCAGTATATGTTTGATTTCTAACCCGTTAGTACATAAGTAGTATGCATGCATAGTTGTTTCTCGTCTTGAATGCAGGTCAGCTTTGGAAGGAGTATTGTGAACAAGTAATCAAGCACAATGGAGGATCGACATCAAACACCAGTAACGAGGTAGGTTGATATTTCCATGCATTTACTAAGAAAAGGGGATTTAAATCTAGGGATGAAGGTAGAAAGTAATTTCTATTTAGTCATATCTGCATGCAAAGTCTGAACTCTATTTGCTAGTACGTAAGGTGTTTATTCCCAACAACACATAGGCAAGAGGGTGCCTCTTCTGCATCAGTACAGCCCCAATTCCTTCCCCGGATGCATCACACTCCAAGGTAAATGGGAGGCTGAAATCTGAAAGAGCTAAGACTGGGCACATACTCATCACCTTCTTCATCTTGTCCATCGTTATTTGAGCCTCCTCGTCCCACTTGAATGCTCCCTTCTTAGTCAAATTGGTCAAAGGTGAAAATAGTTGAGAGAACCCTTTGACAAAATTCTTGTAATATGTGCACATTCCCAGGAATCCTCTCAATTCTGTGAGTGTCTTAGGAGTGGGCCATTTTATGATGGCTTCAATTTTCTCCTGATGCACCTGTACCCCCTTTTCTCTGATAATGTGTCCTAGATAAAGGACCTCCATCATTCCAAACTCACATTTGGACTCCTTAGCATATAGTGATTGTTCCTCCATAATTGAAAAAATCTGATCCAAATTCCTAAGATGCTCCTCCCATGTCTTGTTGTAGATAAGCAAGTCATCAAAGAATACCAACATGTGCTTCCTCAGCTGCTTGTTGAATACATGATTCATACAGGATTGGAACATAGCAGGGGCATTGGTTAACCCAAAGGGAATCACCAGAAACTCATAATGGCCGTAGTGACATATAAAGGCTATTTTTGAGATGTCTTCCTCCCTCATCTTGATTTGATGATAGCTAGAATGAAGGTCAATCTTAGTGAAGTAGATGGCCCCATGCAATTTGTCCATCAGCTCATCAATCCTTGGTATTGGGTATTTGTTTTTTATGGTCTTTTTATTCAAGGCCCTGAATTCAATGCACATCCTCATAGTGCCATCTTTCTTCTTCACCAGCACTACTAAAGAAGCAAAAGGGCTAATGTTGGGCCTGATGTGCCCCATGTCCAGAAGTTCCTTGATAGCCTTCTCTATCTCATCCTTGTACTTCTTGGGTTGTTTGTATGGTGTGGTAATAACTGGCTTGGTCCCTTCTTCTAACTCGATAATGTGCTCAAATCCCCTATCTGGAGGTACCCCTGGAGGAATAGGACCAAACACCTTGTGGTGCCTGTCAAGGATTTCTTTGATCTCTGGTGTGTAGTGGACCTTGCCCTGCTCATCCTTATGTGTTATAATCCTACATTCAGCTGCGTATATTATCTCTTCTTTCCAAAAGATGGCCTCCATCATTTTGGCCATGACCACCTTTGCAGCATTCTCTGTCATACCTCGGAGCACTACCTTTCATCCACCCTCCTCTGTGAATGAAATTTCCATGGTTTTGTAGTTGGTAGTAATAGGCCCCAATGTACTGAGCCATTGTACTTTTAGGATGATGTTGGTATCTGGAAGGTCCATAACATAGACATCCTATGTCATCTCATGCCTACCCAAGGTAAGATTCAGGCCCGAAATGTATCTGTCACAGGGCATAGTGCTTCCTCCTACAACCTCCACCTTGCATCCTTCAAATTCTACTATGGGTATGTGCCTCCTTTTTAGTAATGCTACATCAATCAAGTTTTGGGAAGATTCTCCATCAATCAAGACCGACACCTTATGTCCCTGCAAGACCCCCCTCATTCAGAAGGTGTTATACTTGGGCACTCCACTGATAGATGCCAAAGTGGCCAGACTATCATGTCCTGTGATTTGTTCCTCCCTTATTGACTCAGTGGTTTCTACCTCCATGTTTTGTATCTAGCCCATCTCATCGTCTTATTCATTATCTGAAGTGACCTCGATGTAGTGCACTTGTCCATGTCCCATGCACTTGTGTGAGAGATTCCATGGTTCCTTGCATGTGAAGCAGAGTTGCTTCCTTATCAGTTCTCTCCTGGTGTTGTCATCTATTCTTCCACGGCCCCTGTCATATACCTTAGGGTCATGTCCTCCCTAGTTTATTGGAGGCCTTTGATCTCTTCCACCATTGTTAAGAGGTGGTCTGGGTATGAATTTTGGTTTAGCAGTTGGACCCAAATCCCTCGTCTTCCAAATGGCCTCCTATAGGTTGGTAGGCTTGAAGGCCTTTACCAAACCCTTCAAGGGTTCCATCAACCCTTATGTAAAAAGCATCATGAGCCTGGTCGGGGACATGTCTTGTACCATCACTACCAACCTATGAAATTCATCAATGTATGCCTCAGCCATACCTGTTTGCTTGAGTTGGGTCAATTCCCATAAATGTAACTCAGGATCTCCTTGATCAAATCTATCAATAAGCCTTTGAGTGAATTTTGTATATGATACAATCTGATTGTGGCCGAGTGTGGTGAGCCCATGATACCACCAGTCGTGGGCCTTGCCATCCAAGTACATAGTGGAAAACTTGATGCCCTCCATCTCTCTCATGGGGTTAAGCTGCAGGTAAGTATCCAACTTTTGCACCCACGACTGTGTTGTCATCTTTGTCGTACCATCAAAGTATGGAATCTCTATCTTTCCAGCCCTTCGTTCAAACTCAAAACTACCCCTATGGTTCACCCTAGGCTGATTTCTGAACCTCAGTTGGCAATACTGATCTAGGGACATCTGTCTTTGAACCCTCATATCCAAGCTGTAGTATTCCTTGGTACTCCTTTCCAATTGTTCCACAAAGTCTTCAACATGTTCATGTTTCCCTTGCTCATCTGTGAATGTGGGCATGTACGGTCTGGGGTTAGCTCTGCTACCCGAGTGTCAGCCTAGATGTTCATCTATGAACACTGGCATGTATGGCCTAGGATTGGCCCTAATACCCATCTGACCATGGGACGTGCCACCTCCCAGACTTCCTTCGGATCCCGGTGCTTTCTCCGGGTTATATCTGATCTCCTCATGGGTTCCACCAGAACCACCAACCTCCTTATTCCCATACGTATCAGGGTCCTTCCCCCGATGGGTTACTTGCATCAGAAGGTCAGTTATCCAAGATTGGTTCTCATTCATCTTTTACATATTCTCGTCAACCTTCTTCAAGGTTTCAGAGATTTCAGCCTGTCCCCTTCTGTTGGTTTCCTGGTACTCATCCAAGTGTTGGACCAATGTGCTTTCTATGCGGTTCATGTTTTGTTGGAACTTACCAAATTTGGCTACTAAGAAAGCCCAGCCTTGAGGCTCATGGTCATCCTCTGACCCTTCCATTTTGGCCTCTATTTCACTACCGTTTTTCTTCCTCCGACCCATAAAAATTCCACTATACCTCTGCATGCGTCGATCCTTCCACAAGTTTGGAGGATTGAATCTTTGATACCATTGTAATGATCCCAAGCCAAATTTTTCGCTGGAGACCACTAACTAGCTCGGTTGTGTATGATGTGCAGGTGTTTTATTAAAGTTTCCAGATATTAAGTATGTTCATACAAGATTCATTCAACACATGAAGATCACAATATACTCAACATATAAAACACAATCAAAGATCTGACCTTTATTATAGAAGCAGAAATCAGATACAATAGAAAGAGCAGATCTGAAATAATCTTCAGATGGCTCTAGCAGACAATATGTATGAGCTGCTAAAAAATGCTCCCATCAATACAAAGAAGCCTCCAAAGGCTGGATAAGAAATGAAGACCAATACCAAGCAGATCTAAATACAAACCCTCCAGCTGAAGAAGCCACGCTCCAAGAGAAGACTGAAGCCCTCAATAATTCGGCCTTGATGGTAGATAACTCCAAATGAGCCCAAACTTAGTCAGATGATAGATCAGGGTAGTGGGATCCTCCTCCTAAAGTCTCAAGCCCAACCTCCAAGGCCAACCTCTCCAAATGTTGAATTTTCCAAGGGAGTTGCGCCCTCCTAAATGGCAGAAACCCTAGGCAACTTGTTCTTGAAGAAATATACCTCCAAATGATGTGAAACTCTCCAAGAATGTAGATCGGTCTAAGAGAATCCCGTGGGAGAAGTTTCAGATCTAGATCTCAAGCAGATCTCTCTAGATCTGAGAAATACAGAAAAGTGGGATGTCCTCCTAACCTCCAAATCGTCCCAAGTTGTTGTTGAAGATTGAGTGATGATAACTCCTCAAAGAAACCCTCAAAATGATGATGAAGCACCTGCAAGTAAAACCCAACTGATGGAATGCCCAATGCTCCTCCTGATTGGCTAGATCGAACCCTCCTCAATGGTATGGTGCGCCCTTGCTAGAAACTTCCCAAACAGTATGGCCTTGCTATCTTCTGAAGCTCTAGAAGGAGATATGATGAGAATAGAATGGTCTGGAGGAATATTTCATCCCCAAGACCAAGTTTTGGAACAAGGTGAGTGGATATTTCACCACTGATTTGTTCACAAGGGTTTGTACAACAAAACCCCCAAACTAAATGCTCAAGAGCAATAACAAGCAATACACCAAATTCAGAATGCATAATAGGTGCGCCCCATCCTCTTACTTATACTTTTCCTTCTAATTCTCTGTTGAGTTAGGTTAACTCCCAGGGTTAACTTCAATTCTTCTATTGAGTTATCTTTTACTCCTTTTATCCCTTTCTTTTTTCAAGTCAACTTAAAATTATAACTTTAGCCTAGTTGACCTCCCCCCTCAGTGTGAGACTATGACCTAGTGGGGGTGCCCAGGCCACTGAGTCTCCTCATCACCTCTCTAAGAGGTGGGGGACATTACATCAACATATGAATATCTGATATTTGATCCAATCGCCAATGCTCCCATGAAAGAAATCCCCCTATAGAACATGCCAACCTTCCATGGATTAATTTCATAAGACCCAGACACATTCTTATTCGAATTTGATGTCCTATGTAGAGGGTATGATTACACCTCTGAACCCCAAAAATTAAAAAATTTCCCTTCTACCTTGAAGGGGGAAGCTCTACGTTGGTTTATGGGATTAGGAGGTGGAACCATTAACTCATGGGATGAGATGAAACAAGCCTTCTTGACAAAATATCACGAATGTTGTAGAACCAGGGACCTAAAAGATGAAATCTTTCAAATTACTGCAATAGAAAGTGAATCATTAGAAGAATATGTTGAGACATTTCAGTATAACTTGCAGAGATCACCCTATGGTACATTACCAGGTGAAGTACTTAAAGCAACTATGCTTAAAGGTATGAAGGATGAATGGGTAGAAACATTTAATCTAATGGGGAAGGGTGACATTTATTAAGAAACTTATGATAACATCTTTCTATTGTGCATCAGGTGCTCACGAGGAAGTACATGGACCAGATCAGGAATGTGAACTTCCCTCACCAGAAATAGAAACATTACCAGCAGGGGAATTACACGAGCTAAAGTTGGTAATCTCTTAGAGAATTTCAAAACAGATATTCTGAGCACTTTGACAACACAATTGGATGTATTGCAGACCAAACAAAAACAAGCAGAAGCAGAACAAACTTTGGCCATATTTTGCCACAGATACAGAAAAAAGCATGGTCCAAGGGAATGTCCTTTGGATGTGGTTCAGGTTTCCACTATTTGCACCAAGGATCACGACACAGAGCAATGCCCATCACTCCCTAGACTGAAATATATCTTTAGAGGAGTAGAAGAAGAAATAGAACCATTATATTTGATGGCTCAGCGTCATCAATGGAAGGCTCACCCTCCAAACACACTCCATGACTTTTTCTGGACAGTATAATCAGTAGAAAAATTCTATTAATACATGGCAGAACTAGCCATTTACTAATCAAAACTAGCAGTCCCAGCAATACCCACCTGCAAATCCCACTTGGACAAACCAACCACCTACAAATACGATCTAGAAGAATCAACCAACTGCAAGTTCCACCTGGCCTAACTCACAATACCCCACCTCATCCTGGAAAAATTCAAATAACAACCCCTACCCCCCGCAGTGACCTAATACAACTGCCCAAAACCCAAATTGGAACCAGAATTGGTAGAGCCCCATGGGGATAAACAATCAACCCATGGGAATGGCCCCTCAAACACAACCCACGTTGCAAGCTCCACTCCAACTGCCCCAAAACCCTCAATCACAATTGTACCCTCAATTACCAGCCCAACCCCACCCAAATCCTAATAATAGACCAGCTCAGCTCGTCCAGATTATGGAGAATGGGGAAGAGGAGACCAACTCGGTAGGATGCAACGAACTTCGATTGAGATCGGGGCATATAATCTCTCCTGAAAAAAATAATGTTTTCCAAGAACAGGAGAAGAAAAATAATAAACAACCAGCAATAATGCCCTCGTCTATGGTAATAACAGAAGAAATTGAGCAGGGGGGAAACACAGTCGAGTCACAGGATCTTGATAAGGATGCAACTCCTCCCCCTTCGTTCCCCGAAATATTGATGATAGCAAAACTTGTCATCTATCCTAACCTCGACATTGTAGGGGAACTCAAGAATTTAAATGTCAATATCCCACTCCTGTAGTCTCTGCAAGACATTCCAATATATGCAAAAATGATCAAGGAACTATGTGGGAGGAAGCCTGTTATGAAAATTAAAAATTCATCATCAACAGTTCGTGAAGTGGGAGCCTTGTTTGATCTAATTCTAGGTAGACAAGAACCTGTCAAATATGCAGATCCAGGGAACCCCATAGTAGCAGTTCATATCCAGGGTTGTTCTTTTCCAAATACACTAGTTGATTTTGGAGCGGCCATCAATATCCTGACTATGGAAACCTGCAACACCCTGGGTTTTGACTCCTTCGAACCCACCCCCATTATGTTACAATTGGTTGATCGATCAGTGGTTAGACCAGTCGTCACACTACATGACATAGCAATCTCAGTCAACTCTTGGGAATATCCAGTGGATTTCCTCATCATCAACCCAAGAAGTGGACTCCAAGGGCATCCATTGATATTGTGCAGACCATGGCTCGCAATAACTGATGCATACATAGGATGTCGAATGGGTAATATGACAATTGCTAGAGGAGGTGTCACAAAAAATATCATATTATATCCTCCAGCCAAGCCAAGCCCGACTTTCATATATCCACAATTTCCACCACCACGGTATCCAGAAAAGGATTTACAAGCCCCTCTCATGCTAGAAGAATCTCTCAAACTCAAAAACTAGCTAGAGGATGATGTAATCAGTGGATTTATTAACAACCCAACCACTGTGGGTAATCCAACATGCCAGATGGTCCAAGTTGTTCTAGACTGTGAAGCACAGGGAGACTCGCCGGAAGATTTAATGGAACAACAAATCCCGACTACCATTGTTCATAACAGCAAATCCATTGAGATCGCACCAGGGAAGTCTCTGAACATCAATGTCAATTTAGATGAGCAACAACAACAAAAGCTAATTCAAGTCCTTTCTAAATACTAGCAAAATTTTGCCTGGGAGTATTCTGACATGAAAGGTATTGATCCACAACTTTTCACACACCACATTTACATTGATAAATATGCCCAACCTATCTGATAGTCGTAGAGGAGATTGAATCCCCACCTCAGGGATATTGTTAAAGAAGAATTACAAAATCTGTTGGATGTAGATTTTATATACCCTATCTCAGATAGTCGGTGGGTCTCCCCATTAGTCATCGTCTCCAAGAAAAATGGGAAATGGTGAATCTGCATCGACTACAGGGAACTTAACAAAGCCACTCAAAAGGACCACTTCCCCTTACCTTTCATTGATCAGGTCCTGGATACTTTAGCAGGGAAGAAATTATTTTCTTTCCTAGACAGTTTTAGTGGCTACAATCAGATCCAGATTACCCCAGAAGATCAAGATAAAACTACATTCACCTACCCCTGGGGTACCTTTGCATATAGAGTATTGCCCTTTGGACTTTGCAACACTCCAGCCACATTCCAAAGGTCCATCCTGATCATATTCAGTGATTTGATCAGTGAAGGGCTTGAAGTTTACATGGATGACTTTACTCCGTATGGCAACGACTTCAATCAAGCACTGAACAATCTAGAGAAGGTACTAGAACGGTGCATTTGATATGGATTTATGTAGGAACACAATGAAATACAGAAATACACATAAACACATAGATGCAGTGGAAATAAGACTTCATTTCATTAACAACAAATGACTGAAATATGCTTACAGACAGGATGGAAATAAACTAGCTAGGGCGCTGGTAGCTTATCTCTGAGAAGAGATGTGGCCGCTACTCACATCCGTGAGAATATGATTACAATGAGGATTTGAAGGCCCTTTTACAATAAACGGGAATGCCAAAATTCCTAGACATCCAAAAACCTAACCCTGGGAGTTGAAGCGCCAAAAGTCATGTGGGCCCCGTTTGGGTAAGTTGGTGCATCAACTCCCCGGGGTCGTAACTTTTGCATACGATCTCATTTTTAGGCGTATGATAGATCGTTGGAAATATATATCCGAGGCCTACAATGCTCGAGACAAAATAGCATCATTAGATGCTATTTTGTGACAGCAACATAGCCAAAAATATATTGTTTAGGGCCTCAAAATGGCCCCGAAAGTTCAGGACCTGAAAAAAAAACTGTTAAAAGTAGTAAACTGTGCGAAAACTGAAAAACTGAAAGAAGCAATGGTGGGGGTCCAAGTGGAATAGGTGGGTGGCCACCAATATCCACCTGGATCAACATTTCTACTAGGTTATGTTTAAGCCATGAAAAATTCCACATGATGATGACGGAAGGTGTGGTACTAGGGAATTATATTTCTACATATGGAATTAGAGTAGATCCAGCAAAAATAGAGGTAATCCTTAATCTACCTACACCACGCACACAAACTGAGGTATGTATTTTTCTTGGTGCTTCAGGATACTATCGCATATTTATGGAAATTTTTACAAGAACCGTTGCACCTTTACATGCCTTGACTGGTAATGTGGAGTTTCAGTGGTCTGAAAAGTGTGATGTGGCATTTGCAGGACTCAAGAAGATGATCTCTATAGAACCGGTGTTGAGAGGACCAAATTCAAAAATACCATTTCACATCTCCACCGATGCATCATATATTTCCATAGGCGTTGTCCTTGGACAGGAAGAAGACAAGAAACCCTACGCCATTTATTTTATTAGCAAGAATATTACTCTAGTTGAACTTAATTATACAGTAACAGAAAAATAAATTTTAGCTGTTATACATGCCATCAATAAATTTTGTCATTATATAACAGGCTATCCAGTTATTCTATATATTGATCATTCTGTTATTAGATATCTAGCTAATAAATCGATTACTAATGGATGAGTCACTCAATGGTTATTATTATTGTAGGAATTTGACATCACCATCAAAGATCGACTTGGGAGAGAAAATCTTGTCACAGAATTCCTATCTCGCATACCCAAAACAGATGACTCCTTAACAGTTGAAGACCAATTTCTAGATGAGCATCTGTTTTCCATCACCAAAAAGACACCTTGGTACACCGATGTGGAAAATTATCTAGCAAATGGAAAATTACCGACACATCTATCATCAAGGGAAAGAAAATTGATCGTCCAGCGTAGCGCACGATTCACTTGGATCGATGGATATCTCTTCCACACAGGAGATGATCTCCATATCTGTAGATGCATACGAGAGGACAAAATATGCAACATATTGAAGGCAAGATATGACGAGCCCTGTGGTGGGAATTTTGCAGACCGCGGGACTGGACACAAAATTTTACAGATGGGCTACTATTGGCCCTCAATATTCAAAGATGCAAATAAATACGTCCAGACCTGTGACATTTGTCAGCAAATGAGAAAACCAGGTCAGGCTGATGAAAATCCCTTGAAATCACAAGTAGTCGCAGAACCATTTGAGAGATGGGCACTAGACTTTGTTGGCCCCTTCAATCCAAAGTCAAATCAGAAGGCCTATATTCTAGTTGCAACGGACTACATGACCAAATGGGTAGAGGCAGAAGCCCTACCAAATGCAACAGAATAAGTAGCCATCAAATTTCTTTTCAAATTATTTGTACACTATGGACTACCCAGGGAAGTAATCACTGATGGGGGGTCACAATTTATAACTCATAGAATCACCACCACCTTGGAAATTTATCATATTAAGTACAAAATTACTTCTCCATATCACCCACAAGAAAACGGGCAAGTGGAAAGCACAAATAAGGTCTTGGAGGCAATCCTAAAAAAGATTGTCTCAGCAAACCGACATAATTGGGCTACTGAGCTTCTGAATGACTTATGGGCTTATCATACAACATGGCATAACACCATTGGCTACTCTCCTTATCACCTAGTCTATGGTAAAGAACCCATCTTCCCAATCGAGTTTGAGATTAAGACCCTAAGGATGGCCCAGGAAATTGGACTGAATCTAACAGAAGCACATAAACAACGCCTTCAGTGACTCGATGAGTTGGATGAAGCAGGCCTGACTTCTTTGGAGCGCACAGTTGTTATTCAGCAACAGAGAGCAACCTGGCATGAAAAACATATCAAGAAGAAATCATTCAAGAAAGGTGATTGGGCGCTTCTCTATGATTCCATATTTCAGGATTTTCTGGGAAAATTACAGACACGGTGGTTGGGACCATATGAAATTAATGAAGTACACGATAATGGCATGGCCACTTTAAGTACCATCGATGGGTGTGGATCTCCATTTATGGTCAATGGATAGCGGCTATGACTTTACCATCAACCGCCTTCAAAAGAATCTTTCTACCAAGAAGTAAGTAAGGACCCTACCATTCAAATTTTGGTTGGCTGGGAAGGTAACCCAACCACTCCAACTCCATAAATGATGAATTTTGTTACACTGTACATACTGTATATAGATTTTTTATAGATCTAATTGAGTTATTAGTTTTTCTTTCTTTTTTTCATTTTATGAAAGTCACTTGAGAAAATAAGAACTAAGGAGGATAACACAATTAGCACTCTTTTCTATTCCACACTCTTGCTTTATCTTATCATGTGGACTCTATCTTTCACAAAAAAATGAATATGTCATGCTTCGCAGCGGTAATCGAGAAACTATAATGAACTCAAGACATCAAAAAACCTTCTAAAATAAATTGACCCATGATAATTGAATGAATTTAGTTGATGACTAATCAGCCTTAGATTCAACAAAAATATATTTCCATGGGAAGTTTCCAAAATTACCTATTCAGATGGTTAAAAATTAACAAGTGTTGTTCCCTTCGCGCGATTGTTGTTCCTTTGAGTACCATTGTTGTTCATTTGAATGGAACAACTGTCATTCCCTTCACGTGATTTTTGTTCCTTTGAGTATCGTTGACGTTCCTTTGAGTATCGTTGTTGTTCATTTGAAAGGAACAATTGGTGTTCCTTCTGCATTCTTCCTTATTGTTGTTCCTTTCCTTCATTGTTGTTAAAATGCGAGCCATTCCTTTGGGGTACGACTTTCACTTAATATTTTTTACTAGAATTATTTCTAATCATCATTGAAACGATCTGTCATTATTTTTTGGAATATCTCTCATACCTTATCAAATTGTTTTTGGATTAATTTCTTCGAAATATCTTAAAACTTGTTCATAACTAGTAACCACCATAATTCATTCCCTTTCCCTACATACATACAAATATACTTGAATGATAATCCACCTTCATAATATAATAAGGAGTCTTAAGAACACTTTTACTTGGCATCCTTACACTTCTTTACGCCATCCCTTACTCTTAAGGAGTAGATGAGCCTCCCTTAATAGAGCCCTAAAAAATGAAAAATGAAAAAAATGAAAGATGAGAAAAGAAAAAATATAAAAACAAATAAATATAAGTCATAAAAATTCTCCCATTGAGAATAGGGGATCTCATCACGAGCCAACCTACCACTATCATAAGGTAATAACGTAAGTGACATTCCCACTATGGCTACCACACCAGGGAAATGGCCTTTGACATTTTTGTCAAAGGACAAGGGGTCTCATCACGAGCTGGCTTGTTCACTTAAGTTACAATCTAGTGAGTGGCATTATCATCATCTGGCTACCAAACCAGGATAGTGGTCTCTTTCGGAAAAGACTATTCAAATATTTATGAAGGATACGGGCTCATCTATGGGTTAAAAGGAAACCCTGTGGAGGCTATGGACGCCTACTAGCAGCAGTGGATCTGCCTGTGGTATGGAAGTTTACCTTTAAAAAACCAAGTTTCTGTGTGTCTCTAGATTTCCTTTACTCAAATAATGAGGCTATCATTTCATCTATATTCAATAAACACAGGAAAAGTAACAACATTATGATATGTGGAATATTTTTAAATGAACAGATTTAATTTATCCGGCTTATTTATCCTTAAAACATTTTTTAGTATAGGTATAATAAATTCGAATTTCCCACGAAAAAAGGACTATCGTTTAATGATTACCGTTAATATGCTTTTTGAAAATTATACATGATTGGTCCCCATCGGTGGCGACAGAGCAATTATTACCTCTCACCGGCAATACCTGCACTCATTACTTTCGCCTACACTGACAGTCGAGGACAACCTCTACATTAATGAGGGGAGTGGACGCTCGACACGTTTTCCAATAAGATTGTAATAATTGTAATAATGGAAAACCCACATTTCTTACACTCGTCGTTTTCTGATATTTTTCTATATTTGGTAATATTCCCTCCAAGTTGGTCTAACCAAATTTGCATGCAGGAACGATAGTCGTTCTCATTTTCTCATAGAACAATGGGTGGTCGAAGTGCTCGTAGGGAACCAACATTACTACAGGTAACTGAGCAGGCTAGAGAAATTCTACATCGTCTGGGTTGGACGGAGTACTTCAACCGGTTGCAAGGATATGATACAAACATCACAATTGAATTCTTTCAAAATTTGCATGGAGAAATCTCCATGGTTCGAGATATACGAATTCCAGTTACTCTGAAAATCGTAGCAGAGGTTACAAGTCTCCCTAACTCAAGCATTCAATGGACAGAAAGATATACAATGATCAAAGAAGCTGTAGAATCCTTTGTAGAGCCTGGAGAGGAATTGGATAAAAAAGGAAAAGGACTTAACCCCAACACCCTCAGCGAACCATGGAAAGAACTGGCAGGGGTAATTCAAAGGTACATCACCTGTGATGGATGATACGGTGTAATCCAACCACGCCACCTCAAACTACTAGTGACACTCAAACAAAGGTTAGTAATCAATCTACCTTTTTTTCTAAATTCCATGTTACATGAGGTTGCTTTAAGAAAACAAAAATCCAAGGATCATGTTACTATCATCAGCCACCATGGATTAGTTAAACTGATAGTAAATAAGGCTTTGAGCCAAACACAATTAACATGGGGTGATCTTATTGAGACCATTAGACCTCTGCAACTGGAACAACCTGAATTATACCACGAAGATTCACCACAGAAAATAGAAGAGATACAGGGAGGGGAGACCGCTACCCAAATAGAAGTTCCACCTCCTCAACCCGAAGTCGAGGCAGACCCTGTCCAAATTACAGATGCTCAGACCTCACAAACAGAGGCTCAGACTCCACAAACAGAGGCTCAAACCCCACAAACAGAGGCTCATACCTCACAAACAAAGGCACTAGCAAGAAAGAGAAAAAAATCAACGGCTGATCCTAAATCCCCCATTGAGAGAAAGAGGAGAAGCAGATGGACAAGCAACCCTGAAGAGATCCAGGAGACAACAAAACATCCTGAAGAAATTCAGGAAATTACAGAGCATTCCTTACAGGAAAATGTTCAGTAAATTGAGCACACGGAACAAACCTCACAAGGAAACAGTCAAGAAGAAACCGAGCCAGCATTGGAGCACCTAACAGAACAATTTTTGAAAAGATATGAGGTAGAAATAGCTCAGGTTTTAGGGAGCTTAGGGGCCTCAATTGATAGAGATAAACCAGAAGAATACCAAGAACAAGCCTCTTCTTCAAAACCTGCTGAAAACTTCCCTGATATTGAAATGTCATTCCCAGAGGCCACAACACAGGAAGAACCTCATCCTAAGGCAAGAAACCCTCTTGAACAGACATAGTACTTGGAAGGAACAGAGGAATGGCCATCTACTGATCAGAATGAAGACCTTGAGACCCCTCACAAACAGAAATTAGGCAAAAACCATAAGAGAATTAGACAGTTGAAAAAGGAGAACAAGTTGTTAAAGAGAAAGGCTAAAAAAGTTGAAGCATTAAAGCAGAAGTTTGGAAAACTTAGAGAAATTATTAAAGAATTAAGAAAGTAGCTAGAACAAGTAGATAAGGCCCACAAAAGAAATAAATCCAAAATACCTAGAGTGCAAGGAAGGAACCCTCTTCCTAAAAGAACAGTCACTACAAACTCTATGGGAACACAGACAAACCCTGAAGAAATAACAGTAGAGGATGAAATAGCACAGAATCAGGAAGTAATTCCTTTAGAAACAGTTGATGCTAAGGTGCAGACAAATACCCTAGTCTCAAAGGAAATAGCTCAATCCTTGAGCAAGATGCCACCATTAGGATATTGGAGAAATAATTGATGCAGTCCGAACAAAGCTTGATTCAAAACAGAAATGAATTGATGACTATGGCAGAACATCAAGCATCTCAATCTCAGGAACAAAGTGTTGTCATTGATATACTGGAAGTAGATCTTATACAAGCCTAGCAATAATTAACTCAATCCAGAGATGAGATGGGCGCTATGGAAGAATATCAAGCATCTCAGTCTAGGTAACAGGATGATATTATTGGTAGGCTAAAGGCAGAACTGGTACAAGCACAACAAGCATTGAATCAATCCAGAGATGAGATGATCACTATGGTTGAACATAAAAAGGTTGTTAAACAACTGAAGGTTATGTTAGAAACAGAAAGTGAAACATATGTTGAGCTCACCAGATCCCAAGGGAAGGTGAAGAAAATACAAAGCCAAATTGAAAAATATTTGGAGCAAATCAAGGAGACTTGTGATGTTTACTCAGATGCAATCAACTATAGAGCCCCTTCCACCAATTATACCCTATTCTTTCTGGAACGTTACCTGTTTTTAAGGGTAAAATCCATCAAAGCAGGTAAGTCAATTACATTTTCCACTGTCCCTGAGTTCATTTCATGTTTTAGAGAGCAGGAAGATAAGGTACAGTACTTTTTGTGTGAATTATACTTCCATAACTTCATTTTGGAAGATGACAGGAAAAATAACCCTAGTCCCTTTATTGGAGACAATCAGTTCTAGGCATTCCTTTCCTTCACTAAGAACCAATTCAAATTGGGTAAAGCCCACAAGAATTTTATAAAGAGGGAAACTGGGTTAGATATTTGGATCAGAGGAGAGCCCCTAAAGTCCTTTCTAGCCATTATGCGACATAGAACCTTTATGAAAAGGGAGGGGGTCAAAGACTCTCTAGCCCCCATCCATCGACAAGTTATCCGTTCAAGCATCATATATTTTAGAAAACTCAAAGAAGAATCTCTTGTTGCTTCTAAGGTGAGATGGGATGCATCCTCCAATGAAGTCAAAAGTAGAAAACCCTTTGGGTACAGGAATTTCTCTACAGCTACCTTAAGAATGGAAAGGTATTATAGACTGCTCCATGAGAAAGGACCTGCTTGGATTGGGTGCAGGTATAATCCTCCTATCATCTAGTTTCCTCCAGAAAGTCACCAGAAGGATTATCAAATTAATAAGAAGAGGGAGGATGTTGCTTTTGTAGATCTCAAAAGAAGTAATGAGTTCAGGAGACCTAGTGAACCAACTTTCCCTCCTTACAGCATCACTGCTTTACATGTAAGATCTCATATTGCATGAGGACATGAAAGAAGGTAAGTTGGGGGGTATGTTGGGTTATGAAAAAGGTACAAATATCCTCCTCATCCCCACAGTTCATGATATAATCTTGATTGACTTTTCTATTAATTAGGGATAAATAGGATAGAAAATGATTAATATGTCTTCTAGTGATATTATTGAAGTTATATTGAATAGATTCTAAAATACGATTGGAATTGTTTGATTCTATTACAGGATTGGATAAATACTGTCAAAACCGAAATAGCAAAGGATATCTTAAAGATACATAAGTTATTGGAGGTTGAGGACTTTTGGCGCAAATCAGTTTTGAAGATTATTGATTTTCTATATTGTAACTTTATAATAGTAAAGCAATCCTGAGGATCTCTCGATCCTCAGGATGGCTTAATTTACTTAGATTATTGTATATATAAAGGGTAATAGATCCTGAAAATACAATCTAAGAATTGCTTTCAAATATTCAAAACTCAGAATTACTCTGCACAAGCAGTTTTTGTGAATGTTGTACCAGCTATGAAATCAATAAAAGCTTTGATCATTTTCACCATTTCTACATACTGAGTTTCTAGTAGCAGTGCTTCTAAGGACCAAGGGCCCAGTCTAAAGGAGCTACTGTCTCAAGCTATAATTGTATCATTTTTCTTTATGTTTTATGATTCAATTCTCTTTTGAAATAGTTAAGACAGATGCATAAGTGTGTTAATGACTTTATGTTGTTTGCATACAGAAGATATACATTTCTCTCAAGTGTTAATGATTTCTATTCCAATTTCCATTACTGTAGTTTGTTGCTTGATAGTTCCTCACATTTTCATACGCGTTGTTCCTTTTACTTAGATTCGCATTTGTTGTTCCTTTCAATTAAGTTACATTTGTCGTTTCTTTCAGTTAAAAGTCACAATTGTTGTTCCTTTCCGCTAAGTTATATTTGTTGTCCCTTTTGATTAGATTACAATTGTTGTTTCTTTCCATAAGATAGAGTAATTCGCTATTTCCTTTCCATCAATTTGATTCATAGTTAATAGTTAATTCTGCAAGTCTTTACTTAGATTCAATCATTGCTTCTTAGTTAAATGAATTCAACAGATTAGTTAGTTCCCTTTCATTCACATCATGTTAGTAATTAGATTTCAATTATGTTAAGTAAGATCTTAGTCTTAGAATATTTCATGAACATTTGAGGAACATGATTGTGGATAAACTCAGGCTTGCTTTTACTACGCGATTTTAGCCTCTACAAGCTATCTGCATAGATTTTGTTGATATTCTTGAGATAAAAGACGAATCCTCGGGTTGATAAATTAATGTTAAACTAAGGTTGTTTTTAGACATCTTTAGAGCCCAACAATAATCAAATAGTTAGTTGGGTCAAATCATATCTCTGCCCAACAGTCATAATCATCAATTACAACTAACTAAATTCGGAATTCGAAATTGCCATAAATGGAAAACATTTTCCAATTTCGAGTTTACCAAAAACGGAAATTATTTCCTAAGAAATTTCAAACTTAAAAATAATTTATTTTTGGGGATGTTACACTTGGGCTTCTATACTCTATCCTGGGAAACTTCTTTGCCTCTACTCTGAATTCTACCTATGCCCCTTTGACCTTGCTTTCGGGCCAATTTCACTTCTACCTTTGAAGCAATCTGATAAGCATCTTCTACATTCACGATCGTCACCATGCTCATCTCATCCCAAATCTAATATCTCAGGTCGTTCATGTATCTGGAAAAATTTTCATCATCACTCTCGCGATGACCAGCTCTGATGTTTAACCTGTAAAATTCCTCGGTGTATTCCTTCATTATCATCCCTTTCTATCTCAAACTATGCATTATTCGAAACAGATTGATTTGGTAATCTCTCGGTATGAATTTGTCTTTCATCTTGGCGACCATCTTGTCCTGGATTTTAATTCTTTGTGTGCCTTTGTAACGCCTATCAGCCTGCAGTTCATCCCACCATAGTGTTGCATGCCCTTTCAGTCTAGTCACTGTGTGCTTAACTTTCTTATCTTCTTCAATATCCTCATAATCGAAATATTTGTCCAGAGCTCTAAACCAATCTAGCAACTCCTCAATGTCCAAGTTGTCTTCATACATCGGGATGTCCATTTTCTCTCTGGCACCTATTCTTCCAACAACTTTGAATAAACGTTCCTCTGTAGCATCTTCGGATACAACTTCTTCTTCGGCTCCAACTTCGTTCTCACTTTTGGCCTCACTAATATCTCTAGTATCAAGTTTTTGCCTCTGTGTTGTCTCCATAGCATCCAATCGAGCACGAATTTCTCGCATTTCCCTTTCCACGGCTGGATCGGGCATGGGTCTCTCTTGACATCTCCTCGGCGGCATTGTTTCAAACTGTCCACGCAGAATTCAATCATAACTTTCCTTTGTCTTCCCTTGCTTACAGAAAACAATAGTTGTAAGCTCTGACACCACCTAATGCAGACCCCCACCTCAGTAGGGTCTGTTGACCTCCCGATATTTGGATATTCAAATTCCCGAGCCGAAATGGGTTCTCGATCCTTGCTAGAACCTTCAACACTTAATGACCACATGTCCTTTTCTAAACCCCGCCTGTGTGAACATTCACTTAGACGTGAGCCACCACTCCATGTGACCATCGGTGTGACCACAGCCTTAACCCAAAAAGGCACATCAAGTTTCGTGATGCCAGGACTTTCGTTGTAAGGCACCCCAACTCCTTTGATTCTCGAAATCCTGAAATGGGCTAACGATCCCTATCTTCTCCCTTAAGTCCTTCTGATGTGACCCTCAGTTGTGACCTGGGCCCAACCTTCGAGCGCATCGGTATTTCACGTATCAAAGATTTGTGAAGTGGCCCTTTCCCCTTCTCCCGAAATCTAAAATCGTAATGACCACTTATGCTAGATCGACGGTCCTGGGTTCCCAATGATCCAATTCTCCAGATTCTTCTTTCTCTTATCAGGATTTTGCGACTCGTGATTCCTGAAAACAGCTTCCTCCACACTCTCGACTCCCGAAATGTCGATATTTTGGAGCGCCCAATCGACGACTCACACTCCTCAAGATCAAATAGTTGTTATCTCTCCTAAGCTTGCGAGTGTTGAAATACACTTAGTCTTATCCTCTCTGTTGATCTACTGGATCCAACGGTCCACAAAAAATCAGTGTTTCTCCCTTCGAGAATTCCAACTGTCCGTTCAGGTTCTCAAAGACTCCTCTCCAAATAACTTGGCATCTTTCCTCCTGAGCTTGATTTCTACGAGGTGACTTCGAACCTCGTCCTTCCTTTGAACTTTCCAAGCCTCTATTCCTCTTAATCTTGGTTCTTGCTACAAACTCAAATATTCTAAGGGATTCTTGCATGCAATCCTTGTGGACTTCACGATAATCTTTGATTATCCAAACACTCCAACTCTATGCACTCCTTGCGACAGAACTTCTTAAACCGCTTCCTTGGGTTGGAAAAGTCTAAGACTTCATCCTGGCCTGCGCACACTTTTCATGGATCTGTGCTATATTTTCACTTGTGTTGGTATAAGAACAACTCTATCTCTCCTGATCTTTTCTGAGGTAAATCTCAGAATCTTGTCAACGCACTCCTTGCTGACCTTCACTACACTCCTTGCAGGAATTCTCGAGACAAGAAGAAATTGAAACTTATACTCTCCCTCTCACAGACTTCATACATTCAACATGAAATCATACACATAAAGCATTGAAACAAATGCATAACAGATCATATAAGAAAATTGTAAACATACCATTCAACATGATGCAAACAGTAACCATAACAACACCATGAAATTGGATCAAAGACTTCTTATATTAATTCAAGTGCTTTTGTACATGGTTTCTATAGCAACAACTATCTGCTCATACAACTTCTACAATCTATCTTCTTCTCTGCTCTCCTATGCTCTCTTTCTCTACAACTTCTGCTCTTACAATTGAGAATTATGATACAATACATCTATGAGGGAGCTTTCTTGAGTTTTCCCTCCTACAACTCTAAGCTATCTTATCGAAATAAAAGCTACAACTACTTTACATTTATTACATTAAATGTCTCCAACTGGAAGATGAGAGCAACGCTCAAGATCTGCATTACAATCCCCAAAACATTTAAGAACGATTACATCCTTCCAGTTATTACATTAATGTTCTTCTTTTAAATCTCAAAACGTCTTCAAAATGTGTGTTGGTGCATATCTAGTTGTCTTCCACTTGCGCTTGCTAGTGATTCTCCTACATCACATTGGTTACACAACCATTGTGAAGTTCATATGGTGCACCCTCTTGTTGAACATTTAGACATTCTTTAAATCGAAGAAAAATTTTGGGGGTAATTTATCCCCTGGGATAGTTTTACTTGTTTTTTTCCAAAAAAAGATTCACCAATTTCCATTTTTCTAAAATTATTCAACAAAACTCTATAGAATAAAAGTATTTTACTCTAAAAATTGTCAAAATTTTCTAGAATTTGTATAAAATCCTTGTAAATTTGAATATTTTAAAAAATACACCAAATCTTTTATGGTTGGCATTTTAAGAATTAGTAAGATTCACCAAAGTCTCTACACTTTAAGATAAGTATAGATCCTTAAAATTTTCCTTGTTTAAATTGACCATTAGGATGTTCATTCTCTTCCCAATTTGATGATAGTGTTGACATGGGAAAAGGACCCTTGTCATGTTCACGGGATTACCCGATGAAAGGGATAATTATACATTTCTCCATTGAAATGGAAATCCATCAAGTTATGACCTAGTTTTCATAATTTGGGTTTGATGTTCTAATATTCTCTTTGATTTACTAATTCCATGTATAGTGTCGAAGTATAAATGAGCATGGATTGGATGCGGAGAATGAAATGCAACATTCAAAAATGCAACTAGCTAGTTTGTAATTAGAGGAGAAAATAAGGAAGGTTGGATATATGATGGGCTCCTAAATTACCCCATTATATTCAATTTTTTATAACTAATTACCCCCAAAAACCTTGCAGTTTATCCATTATTCAACCTGATATTCAACCTCTTATCTACTAAGTTTACCAATTCTATAACCAATGACAATATGTTGATTAATAAATGGAAATGGTTTATTTTGGTTCTGTTTTATGATATCATTATGTGAGAATGCTTGATTTTTCCTATTGTTTATGAGTATCATGTGATTGTTGATGATTTTATTTCAATAGATTTAACTCCTATAGTTGTGGAAAAAAAATATGTTTTCTTTCTTAGCCTTAGTTTCCCCTTCAACACCTATCCCATATATAGCTAGGAGAAAGGACAAGTGGTGACAATTTTCCTTCCAAGTATACAACCAATACATATCCATCATTGCAATGAAGAAGGAAATGCTTCACTAGAAGAAGATTAGGGAATTAAGTGGCTTTCCCTAGTAACCTAAACAAGGAAATTGTTAGGGTTGTAGAGGCATGGTCCACAATGATCCATCTTGAGAAGGGAACAGATAGTCATGCACTCTAAAATAGCTCATTGAAAGAAGCAAACCAAGGAGAAGAGTGGCACTATGAATTGTCTATAAGGGCACTTGTTCTATCCCAAGAAGGAGGAAGATGACTGCACACTCTACAGATGTCCATTTAATATAGAAAACAAAGAAGAAGAGTGGTGTCAATGAATCGTCAGTAGATAAAAAAAAAATTGTTCCAAAGAAGGATTGTGCACCCTTGGATCCCATTCCTCTAAAAGTTACCTTAATCAGTGAGGAACATAGAAAATTTAGGGGTAAGACTATAATGCATAGCCTAAAACTCCTCACTAGAAATCCAAGTCTCTCTTACTATAAATATGCTTATATGTAGCTTAGTTAGGGTATACAGTCATATGTTTTGAAGTTGTAAAAACCCATCAAGGTATTACCTTCACAAATATTTTAACAATTGTAACATCCCATCTAGAATCATCAAAGCACATGCATAAAATATAGCAAGTACAAAAGATAAGGGACATGCCTTGTGTTCATAGAGAACATGCAACTATACCATAATGCAAATAAACATCAATGCACTTGTATTAAATACTTAAATACAAAATACCTATAACCTTTAGCTCAAAGAAGTCTTAGGATGAGTTATTTTTGTTGTAGCTCCTACAAGGTAGTCTCCAACAAGATCCCACTAACCAATCTTCAACAATATCCCAAAAACTAGTCTACAACAAGATCCCACGATCTAGTCTTCAACAAGAACCCACAAACTAGTCTTCAACAAGATCCCATGAACCAATATTTGATAATAAAAAAAAGGGGGAGAAATCACACCAAGTTTCAATTTTCCACCCACCACCTTCATGGTTGTTTCCCTTGGAGTAGGGCTCAAGCTCATTGAGGTAAGGAAATCAAAAAATCACAATAATCTCAAGAATCCAATACAAACTACAGTTCAAGAATAAATCTAACAATATTACAACGGTTCATCCTAAGTGTTGTGGAGAGGCTCCTAGAATTTTAGCACCTCCTTTTGTGGCCGCAATAACTCCCATCAATTTCTTCCATTCCATGAGAAATTGAATGGTCCCCCTTACTAAACTTATATATTGATACTAAGGATGAAGGGTGGATGGTCAAGTCTAGGTATTTTTGTTAGATATATAGAGGAAGGATTCCATTGTTTCATCGTTTCAGCCTCTTGGTTTTCTGACCTTTAAACCTATCTGTTTGAAAATACCTTTTTTTATGTTTTTAGTCTGATGTCAATGTATTCAGGATCCTTAAAATCTCTTTTATAACTCTAATCTCGCGTATTCTGTATTCTGATTGAGCCCTGAAATTTCAATGTATTGTGATTGAGCCCTTCTAATGGCACCTTTTCGATAGCACCTTTATAATAGCACTCTTATGATAAAACTCTTAGGGAAGATCTCTTCTGAAGTAAGTCTTCTGACAACGTTTCTCCAAAACATCTCTCCCAACAACACTATCTCGAGAGCTTTCCTTTGACAGCATTAATGGAGTTGTACTTTCACATCTGCTACAGGTTGTATACCATTCACATTATTGCAGAGATTAGACACTTAAAATATTATTTGAAACCCTTAATTCTTATTGTTCAAGGATCCAAATGAAAAATAGCTCCGCAGAACAAATTTTCTAGCTGATTGGAATTACAACGCTTAACAGTAAAATTTCCAGGTATGTGCATCATTAATTCAGAAGATTTTTCCTTCGATTATATTGTTTCGATAAGCTTATTCATACTCTGTTTTGTCTAGAAACCAAATAAAATGCAATGTCACGAGCTCAGACAAGGAGGGGAAAAATACCCCTAGTGAATGTACCTTCACCTGCAAAAGGTCCAAACAATATTTTGTTTTCCAATACGAATTACTTCAATGGGATGGAGCGTTTTCCAACATGGAGTGATATATACAATATTTTTAATACTGAATATTTCCCTGGAGAATATGAACACATATCAGTATATAGGAACATAAGAAAGAGTGGGATATATGCCTTTGTTTCATGGCCCATGCTCTATCCCTGCAATGATGTTGCGAGATGGGTAGTCTCCCAATTAGATGTTGATACGACCACAGTGGTTAATGAGTTGAGAGCGTCGATAGATTCTCTAAAACTGGACGACATCCACACCAGGTACCATCTCCAAGTATGTCGCATTTCCCTGAATAATCCATTCATGAAAAAATTTGGATAAGACCACCCCAAATTTGTTAAATTAGTGGATGATTGGTGGGGTGAAGAAAGGCAATTTGTATAGAAAGACAATCAATTATTCTCGATACAGTACTTAAAGAAACCCTACCAACTGTTAGCATCCATGATATGCAGATTGTATGGCGAGGAGACCTGCACACACTTTCACCTAGAGTGGACATGTCTTCAACTGGGCCCAAATTCTTACATTCCACATATCCAAAAATGCAAGAGAAGCCTGAAGAAACTAGGTTTTTATATGTTTCCTATCTAATAGATGTTGTATTTTCCATGCCATGGGATGGGAATGGAACCCTAGTCTACCACTTGTACACATATATTGCTTAGAGTTGTGGGATATTAGATACAAGAAATATATGTATGCTATTTGTGAATATTTCATGGTCCCATTGTTTATTGTTATATTCAACCACCACCCTCATAGGTTATCTCAAGGAGCCATAACATCCTTTAAATACATCAGTGACAAGTATATGGGAAAATACTACACATATGTCAACATATTTGAGTGTGCAAAAGCCCCACATCTCCTCCCTAAGTATGCTCATAACAAAGTATTGGCTAGGGACATTTCTTATCAAACAGTGGGAGATGGGATAAATTCCTTTTTTGTTGCAAGCTCCAAAAGACTTTGTCCCAGGTTCCCAATCAAGGTGGGAAGATTCACATTGTTGAATGTTCCACGTGCCCATAAAGAATCTACAACCTTGCTAGAAATTTGTTTATGCACAGGAGAGCATAGAGGAAATGATTCAAGAGGGATTGTAACAGAACATGTCAAATCAGTAGGGTTGGTACACCTTGCTACACATGATGTGAATTTTTAAGAGGAAGTTTTCAGAGGGATCCTTTCCTTTGAGGAGGTATTAAACAGTGCAGTAGATGAACCGACAAAAGAGAAACTACACAAAGAAGAAGAAGAAAGAAAGAAGATAGCCAAGGAATGGTTCATAATACTTTTGTATAGGGATAAGGAAAAGGAAGAGGAAAGAAATATTACAGAGGAAAAGAAAGAATAGGAGAGATATAATAAATATATGGAAGCACAAGAAAAATTCAAACAAAGGGGGAAACAAAAACAAGAAGAAGCTCAACAAAAATTAGAAGAAGAAACTAAGGAAAATAAGGAAGAGGAAGAAGTAAAGAAGAAAAAGAAAGAGGATAATAAAAGGGACAAATTAGAAGAACATAGGAAAATTGATCTAGGTGGATCTTAGTGGCCATCCACCTTTTCCATTGAATCAATGTTTTTGAGCCCATGGTTTTGATAAACCATGATATTCACTTTTTTGATGGGGAATGTAATGTAATTTCATCTTCATTTGTTAATTACAACCATCATGTAATTATTTCCTAGTGGTATTATGTACATTCCTACAATGTTAATGAACTGGATCCCATCATAACTCCACAATTAAGTGCACTTGGGCTAGAGTAGTATTGGGATGGGTGACCTCTCGAGATGTCCTAGTGTTTTACATGCCTATGGAATTTTGTAAACTTAGAACAATTTATCCCACATGCATCATGGGAATTATTCTCCTCTCACTCTCTCATATATAATCGAGGTGAAGGAGCTCCTTTGAGCATGCAATGGAGTGTGATGTAATGCTTATTGTGAGTGAGCATAGCCAACATATGTTTCTCTTAAGAGATAAGTTACCACCATTCTAGTCAGTTTGTGTTATATAGTATTATGTTATTTTATTCATTAATATAAGTTGGGCTTCATTGTATTTATGTGTTCTCTGTTATATTTTCATTTGTATATCATTTCGTTATCAACATAATCTGGATCAGTGGTATCAGAGCAATCTACTCCTTTTTATTTCTTGATGCATGTCCCTGACGAGGTCAAGGTATAGAGAGTTGGGTCTTGAGCTAGTTTTTCTTGGGGACAACCTCTCTCGCCAGCCTAAGCGACCTCCCATGGTGGAAGAAAAGAGATATGACAAAGAAAGATATCCTTTCAAGACGTTTATCAAGGAATCCCTCATGCAATAGAGGAACAAGATGATGGAAAACTTTGCTCAAATCCTAAAACAACTATTGATGGTAGTCGATGAATCTTTTATAAGTATCCATTTCGGAGGTATGACACCCTTCAAGGTATAAGTAAATTTTGATATCCCCTTATTTGAAGGCCAGATAGATGCAGATGCTATAGAAAAAAGGTTGAATTTTCTATAAGGTAATTACTCTGTCCAAAAAAACATTGCCAGAAAAAATATCACCTTCATGCTCCTTAAATCCCTTCCCCGTGTCAGAGCTTGGTGGAAAGGTTACTGGGAGAGGTACACCATTGATGAATCTATGCCATTCAAGAGAGAACCCACCTAGGAATCCTTTGTTGATGCTCTCAAGGAGGAGTTCTACCCTGTTGGAAGTTATTATGACCAATATATGAGATGGATGACTCTGCATCATGAAAGAGACTAGTTGGTGTTGGAGTACACTAACATATTCCATAACTTATGCTCGAAGTTGGGTATCAAAGACTCTGAGAGGCACCTAGTTCTAAAGTACCATAGTTCCATACATAGGTACATCCAAACATAGATGGATTTCTTGGACATCTCCTCACGGGGAGTTTCTTATCAATATTCATTCAAAATCAAGCACAAATTGAAGCAACAGAGTAACAAGGTGTTTGTGTTTGCAAATATGCCACAACAGAAGCATGGAAAAGGAAACCCTAATAAATTACAAAGGAAGGAGATTCAATCTCAAAAAAATCATCCTAATTCGTCGGCTAAAAAGAGTGATGGAAAGTAAAAGGACATTGGAAAGTGGTGTGAGTTCCACAAAATACTCTGGCATAAAACCCATGAATGTCACTCGAAACAGTCGTTGGTGGTCGAATTCAAAGAAAAATAATCATAACCTGACTTGGACTCTAATTAATAGCACAATAAATGGAAACATATCATTGATGTATAACTCATTTCTACCAGCGTGGCCACAACAATATAACCAAAAGAACCAAAGGAGCATGAGGAGGGGGAACGCCTCTTCCATTCACAGATGTGGGTGAAGAGGACCCCACTACATTTAATTGTTGACAACGGGAGTCATATCAGTTGAGGTAATTGAAAGAATGAATCTTCCAACAATGCCACACCCCCAATTGTACACCATCATATGGTTGAGCAAGGGATGAGACACCTGTGTTAGCCAACAACGCTACCTGCTCAATGACATCAATCCTTTCAAAGATGAGGTAATGTGTGATATTTTCCCATTTGAATTCTATGATGTTATTTTAGGATAACCATATATGTGGAAACATCACGTTGTTTATGAGTCTCGGCCACATAGTTTCATTGTTACTATGTGGGGTCAGCTCTATAGGATACCAAATGTAGTTATGAATACTTTCATTTCATTGATCTCAAAAAAATAATGTTCCAAGGTAATATCTCATCCCACAAATTTTTCCCTCTTCATGATTCGGTCAGAAGGTGAACAGAAGATCACTACAACCACTACAACCTCATCCCAAGAGCTTTATATACAGTAGAAGCAAATCAACAATATTTTAGAGGAGCAAAAAGATATTTTATCACCTCCAGGCATTCCTCTACACTTCCAAGTCAATAATTCCATTGACTTGGTTCCTAGTGCTCCCTTACCCAATATTTCAATCTATATATGCTCCCTTCCAGAGAATGAGAGTATTCCATATGTTCAACATAGCTATAAAAAATCCCTTCATGGCTCTATTGGTCATGAACCTTTCCAGGTGTGCTTGGGGTCCCATCCATTAGCCCCCTTTTATATAGCTCGTCCTGCTGCATCTTCACCAAAAAAGTCATCCCACACTTAGATGAAGGAATATCATGCATCCATATTTTTTGAATGGATCCAACACCTCAAACAATAGGTTCATGACATCCTTCAATGGGCTAATGTCAAGTACAAGAAGGAAAACTACTTCATCAAGGCAAGTGGATCACCAAGGTTCAGATTCAACAAACTTTTCCCCATCTCCCTAGGGAAATTGATGCAATGGGGACCATTTGTTCTTAAGAGGGGGAATTGATCCAGGTGGACCTTGGTGGCCATCCACCTTTTCCACTGAATCAATGTTTTTGAGACCATGGTTTTAATAAACCATTATATTCATCATTTTGATGGGGGAATGTAATGTAATGTCGTCTTTTGTTAATTACAACCATCATGTAATGATTTCCTAGTTGTGTTATGTACATGGATACAACGTTAATGCACTGGATCCCATCATAACTCCACAATTAATAATGTTTAGGCTAGATTAGTACTACGATGGGTGACCTCCCTGGAATTCCTAGTGTTTTACATGCCTATGGCATTTTGTAAACTTAGACCAATTTATCCCACATGCATCATGGAAACTATTCTCCTCTCACTCTCACATATATAATCCAAGTGAAGGAGGTCCTTTGAGCATGCGATGGAGTGTGATGTATTTCTTATTGTCAATTAGTGTAGTCATCATATCTTTCACTTAAGAGATAAGCTACCAACATTCTAGCCATTTTTTGTTCTACAGTATTCTGTTATTTTATTCATTAATATAAATTGGGTTTCATTGTATTTATGCGTTCTCTTATATATTTCCGTTTGTATCTCATTTCGTTTGCAACATAATCTGGATAAAAAAAGGGAGGAAGTAGCTCGAAAGGATACTAAGGAAAAGACAAAATCTAAACCCGAGAAAAAGAAAAGAGAAGAATTAGAAGAAATGAAGAAAAAGGAAGAAGAAAAGAAAAGGTTTGTTGAAGCCAAGAAAAATAGATAGAAAGTAGCAACCAAAACTTTTTGTAGATGATGAACAAAATAAAAAGGAAGAAGAAGAAAAAGGAAGAGTTGTTGAAGCGGAGAGGAAGAAAGAAGAAGAATTGGAAGAGCCAGAAAGGAAAAAGAAAAGAAAAATGGATGAGGAAATAATTGTTGGATCAATCCCTTATATTTTCAAAGGGCTCACAATAATTAACACACCCATCCATGTTGGTACCCCTCTGAACTCAATTCCAGGGATATTTTCCTACTCATCTCAATTGATAGAGTTGGAAGACGTTGTGGTAGTTGTAGGAGAATATTATTATAGCAATAAAACAAAGGGAATTGAGAAGAGATCAAATAAAAGGAAGAGAGGTAAAGCCTCCCCCAGCAAAGGGTCCTCCGACAAAGTAATTTCATGAAGATCAAGGCCAAATCCCCTGTTTAATTCCCTGGAGAATTCCTCATCTCTAAGTGCATTTGTAGGGGCCAATGCAGTATCAGTTTGTGAATTGATTGCAAAATTGTACCTGTACAAAGAAAAGGTGGAAGAACCAGAAGAACAAATGAAGTGTCAAAGAGAAAATTTAGAAGATGAATTTAAGCAACAGACCATTGGAGCTAAACAATTTCATAAAGAGGAATTGGAAGCTCTAAAGTGGGAATACTCACAAGAAATAGAAAAATTGAAAGCATTGCTTGCATAACAAATAGCAGGTATGGAGACATAACTCCGGGAACTGACCAGATTCTAATAGGAGCCAGGAAAAAAGATTAGAGCTTGAACAACATAAGCAAGAGATGGAAGCCATCATTAAGGAAAGAAACAAAGAAATGCTTGTCTTTAAAAATATGAAAGGAGAAGATGGAAATGCAAATGAAGAGCTAAGAAAAATCTAGAAGTAATTATTATGCACATTCAATAGCATCTTGTTATAGCAAGATTTGCCTCACCCTAGGAAAACTTGCACAGAGGGCCTTTTTCCATTTCCCTATGCAGACTTGAAGTCCCTTTTTGCAAATCCCAGAGCTAAAAAAATGATGTTTACACATATATGCGCACTACCTATATTACAGCATGTGTATACGCAGGTTGCACCACTGCAGCCTGTGTACATCGATATTTGTGCCCAAAAATTAAAAATGGTGTCAGGTTTCCATGTCACGTCATGAGATCTATGATCCTTGGCCTTCCATATACTGAAAATGTTCCAACTTGATCCTTCAGTTCCACTTGAAGGCTACAAATGGGCCAAATCCGAGCTATGGAAAAGAGGAGAAGAATTCAACTTTGAGAGAAAATTTACTCTGGAGAAATTATTCACTTCACATTGAGTCTGCATCCCTTTGTCCTTTAATTATGAACACATTGTTCATCCCCCAAGCTCTTCCCTTATTGATTGAGAACCTCATTGTCTCTCCTATATGAGCTTGCCTTTGGTGGATGATTGAAGTGGTGGAGGCCCAGCTGGAAGGAACTTAGTTTCTCGATTATGAACCATGCCGACACGGAAGTTTGTAACTCATTCACTTATGTTGATTACATCTTAATAGAAATATTATTTTCTTGTCCAATTAATATCTTGAGAATATTTGAATTGTTATTCCATGGGTGTATTTGTTATGAATATTGATGGATTATGCTATTGAATGTGCTAACATTATATATTATCACCATATGCTTGTGTTTATTGGTTGTTGAGGACTAGTTGCAGGTATAACGCTTTGAGTCAAGTGCTCAATGGTGGACTGCATCGAACGTCTGGACGAGGTAGGACTTTTATCTTGTCTTCTAGCATATTTTTTTATATAGCATAATTGATATTAGAGTTGATTTTTGCAGTCATTTCCGTCAGTTTTGGTTTACCCCTAGCCATAGAGAGATTTTCCTCGTAACAGAATTGGCCACCATACTGGGGAGAGAATCTTCCTTTTCATGGTTTGGAGTGTTTTTCTCCTTAGATTGTTCTTGTTTATATTGAGTTTATTGTCTTATGATTGCTTGACAACCTCTATTCACTATGAGTCTGAGTTTCTTAGCCTTCTCCTTAGCCTAGCTGTGTTTTGACACATATACGCGGGTTTTTACTTGACATTCACGTACATACGCGTGTTGTCCTTCTGCAAGATGTGTACATATGCGCTTTTCCCTTGAAAAGTCGTGTACATCACCCTTTGTTGCTTGGTTGTTAGGTTTGAAGGTTGTTGGGTAGGTTTTGATGATCGTTGAATCTTCTTGGGTCTCTGTGGTGATTGTTAAGTGTTTGTGGAATGACAAGAAACCTATCTTTGGTTGAATTTTTGGGCAGTGCCTTTCTCGTCATATTTTTCATTTGATTGTCCTTGCTTCTTGGATTGGGTGTTTTGCTCCTTGATATCCTACTTGGTTTGTATTTGTTTACATACAGTAGTGTCTTTATATCAAGTTGTTGTTCAGTCCTTGCATTTTCATTCTCTTATATTGAAAATACAAAAATATTAGGCATTTCACATTGATTTTCATTTTGATCTTTTGATTCTTTATCATTAATCTTAGTGCATGTAAAGAAAGGTTTCATTTTTATTTAGAATTTCATAATTGAATTGAGAATTGCATTTTGAAAAGCATATCATTTATTGGAACTTGAAGTTAGGGATTTGCATTGTATTCATATTCATTTATTTTATTTGTTGAGTCATAACATCACTAGTTTCACGACCGCGCTTTTTGAGTAAGAAAGGCCATTAAAAGTAACGCTATAATTTAAAATTGATTAGTAATGATTTTATCTTTCTAGGGTACACAAACTAGCTTAGGATTTAGATCCTTGGAATAGGATTTTGTGAGTAAATGTCTCCAAGGCTATTAAATCAACATATGTGTCTGACTAAGGGAGTGAAGAAATCCATTATATAATCGGTAATATCAGGAGGCTCCGCTTACACCGAAGTTAAGCACAAGGTTGCCTGAGGTTGGTTTAAGGGATATCCCCTCGATACCTTCTTAGTGTCATATATATTTCTAGGGATCTATTCGTATATGGGGATCTTGATAGTACCCTTACCTCTATGAGAGGCGGTGCTTTCGAGGTTTCAAGCTTTGTTACCCTACCCATACGGTAGACCTGACTTACGATTGTTCACATGTGCATCGATTATATTGTGGTTTCTTAGTTTCTTGACTTAGGTAGCACATAGGTTACTTGCAAGGGTTATTTTGCAGGTACCCTGGGTCAGATAAGGGTCGGACAACGCACAGCCTTTATGGAGGATTACCTTTTCGGGGGGATCTTACCGACTGGTTGTTAAGCCCACGAGAGCCCTTATAACTGATTCTGAAACCTCTGATCTTTAACAGGGAGTCTCAGGTCCCTCTTGGGTGATACATACCTACTTTAGGGTGGGAGGCCCCTTTCAGCCACTTTATCCTATTTGTGTGCATATTGGCCTTTTTTTTTATTTTGGGTGTACTCTTTGATTATTAGTTGACCTTAGGATTTTTTATTGCATTGTGAGTTTTCATTATCATGGATAGTGGAGTCCCTTCGGCTCCCTCATTTAACACTACTTCCCCCATGACATTCGCTCATTTCATGGGGACGAATCCACCTGTGTTTCATAATGGTATGTAGAATCATGATACTCAGCAAATACCTTGGGCCTCTAATCATTTTTCTCATGGTATGTCAGACATGTCTTCGCACTTGCCATCCTTTGTCTCATCTCTTTATGTGAATCCAAGTTTTGGGTTTGTGGGCATGATGCCTCCTTATTCTCCCTTTTCGTTTGGTGGGAGTCATATCCCTCAAACAAATCTTATGGTAGGAGGTTGGAATATTCCTTCCTATGAATCCACTTTTTCAGGAGCAAGTGCTCAAATGGGAAGTCATTCTACTTATTACACTTTGTCCACCTATCCTTCTTTCGCTATGTCGGTTCCTATGAACGTTTTTCCCATGGTGGACCTCCATCTGTGCTCGGGTATTTCATCTAGGGGGAATCAATTTTATAGTATGGGAAACCCCCTTCACAAAGTTCCTTCGTCTGGGGAAAACATATATCCTCACATGAGTAACCCTTGTCATGTCTCTTTCTCTTTGCAAGGGGCTTCCTCGATGTCAATTCCTTAACACCCCTTTATGAATCAGTATGGAGGAGAATACCGTCTTTTAGGAAAAGGCCATGGTGTATACTAGACCCCTTCTTGGACTACAATTTCTCAAAACCAGTCTTTCCCAAAACCTTGGTCTCAAATGCCACAACCAACCACCGCCACAAGTCCAGTCACTGTGAGTCATACTGGCATTATATCACCAACCTCTTCTAGTCATGTTGGAGATTGGTCTACAACCTCTGCTAGTCATGTGGAAGACCTGCAACCAGCCGTTGCACATCATGTTGGGGGCACAAATATAGTCATTTCTAGTCACATTCCACATACATCACCAACCTCTGCTAGTCATGTTGGGGATTCATCATCAACCTCTGCTAGTCATGTTGGGGATTCATCATCAACCTCTGCTAGTCATGTTGGGGATTCATCATCAACCTCTGCTAGTCATGTTGAATATTTGTCACCAGCCACTGCAACTCGTGCTGGGGGAATTCATACGAATGAGAATCCTAGACGTGTGAGACGTAATCCCAAGTTCCTTTGTAGGATTTGCGAAGGAGGTCACCTTACTCGTTTATGCCCTGCTACTGCTCTGATACCATAAGCATGGTCCTTTCCTGGGGGGCCTCCAGGTTTTGAGTCGTCTTCAGTTTCCCAATATTCCCTGGTTGATACAGCAGTCATGTCAATGCAATATTCTATTGACACCCTCTTCCTTCAAGGAGTGATGCACCTCCTGACCTTGTTGTCTTTCATCCTGTTCAACTAGTAGTCATGTCGATGCAATCTTCGACCAACACCACTCCTATTTTTGGGGACGATGCATCTCTTGACCTTGTTGTCTCACATCCTATTCAACCAATGGTTGAAGAAGTGGTCGCACCGATGAAATTTTCGGTCAATCCCGCTCTTCTACTTCTAGTTCTATACCTTCTATACCATGTCCTTAGCATCTCTAGTAATGCACCTTTTGAACAAGAGAAAGTTTTACTCTCCCCGAGTACTCTCCCTCCAAGTCTTGGAGAGGTTCCCTTTGATTGGGATGGTATTTTGGGGTATCAAAATCATCCTCCCATACCTTTTCAGGTAAGAGATGTTATCTGATATATTGTGGAGAGGATAACCTCCGCCGGCACTTTATCCTCCTCGAATTTGAGATCTTTGGGTTTTCCCAAACTTTTGTCAGCTATTCGTAAGTTGCTGACCTTTCAAAGAAATCCTACATGGGAGCCTTGGCCTCCCCCATGACATGTCGCCTAGAAACCTCCCTATGAGTCTGATTTAATCTCTTTTCCAACTCTCTCAAAAAGTGAAAAGATTGTTGAGTGAACTTGTCTCTTTCACACTCGTCAATTGGATTTGAAAGGTCATGAGTCTTGGTTAATCTCTTTTCTGACTCGTTTCAAAAAGAGAAAATATTTTCGAGTGAAATTTTCTCTTTCACACTTGTAAATTGGATTTGAAAGGACGTCTATTTGGTACAAGTTTCTTCCTTTTTCAATCCAAGTAAACTAAGATTACGAAAAAGGACATTTTTTGGCGTTAAGTTGTAATTGCATCTCATTCTCTCGCTTGCAGTATTGAACCTATTGTCAGTTCTCACTTTTGCATTATAAGCCTTTCACCTCAGCAATTTGTATCACCAGCCAAGCAAAGCCTTGTTTATATCCTTTGCATCTTGAGACCCATTACCCAGGAGGAAACAATCCCTCGAGTGTCCATCTTCCACATGCACCTCCTTGCATTGAGCATAGGTATGTTCCACTGTTGGAACTATTTTTTCTTACTTGCAACACTCGTTTCCTCCTCTATATCATAGCATTCATTTGACTATGAAAAAACAAAAAAATACGGGTGGGACAGGAGTATTATCTTATATTGGCAACAGTCATGTCGCCTTTGAACAGAGCACAAAATTTTTGAGTCCACTTATCATCATAATTTTGGTTTTAGCATGACCTTAGGAAGTTGAGCTCATTACATAGAGTTTACTCCTCTTACTGGTTACTCTTCCAGTCCCTATGGAGAGTTTGATTGATGCCTTCTGCATCTCAAGGTTTCATGATTGAGTCTATGCTACCAGAGTCTTCCATATGTCTCATGCTCTTGTTCAAAGGATGTTTATCAACATGTTTCGGCCATTCCTCAGAACTCTTGACTTTGCATATTGGTCATGCCCTCAGTCTATCTCAGAATCACATGAAGTTGTAGTCTTATTGCGCACCCTAGTCCTACTTTCCTCATTGGCAGGTAACCTCGAACCCAGCAGTCGACATTTCATCGTTGGTCATTGACTGGGTGGTTTCCCTTGTGTTCGACGGTAATACACCTATTCACACATTGGGATTCATGCAGTGTCTTGGATGCCATTAGCCATGTTGGTGGTTTCCTCTCCTTTTTCAGTAGTTTTCCTCGTTGATTTCTATTCAGAGGATCTTTTTCATGTACCGCTTGCACCTGGCACACGCGAAAGACGCATAGGTTTGTTGGTTCGTGAACATGTTCTTCATCTAATTTCCTCCAAATCATCAAGCTCCTGATTTGTACCTCATGTTGAATGATGAGAGATTCCTTAATTATCTCCTTTTAGTGGGTCTCCTTCCATCGAATTTAGCTCATCTATTCTGGAGACGAGACCTAGAGTTCTATGAGTACCTAGAGGCTTGCAGTCATTAGTGGCAGGTTCTCTCACCATCAACATTTGGGAATACATCAATGTCTCATGATCGATGAATTCTTCAAGTGTTCGACCCCAACTCTTTTGTTCACACTTGTAAGAATGTACTCAGTGCCTTGATACCTACTTTCATCATTGGTAGGTTGTCTCGCATTTGTTAACGGTATACCTCAATGATTGATAATCAAACAAAGTCTCATTGTGTTCGACCTCAACTCCTTTATTCACATGATGTAGACTTGAACCTTTGGTGGATTGTGTAGAAGACTTGAAGACATCAGTTTATAGTTGCAACTTTCCTAAGTTGTTGCTACCTTTCATTGGACCAGTGCCTATGTGACTTCGGTGATCATGGGAGATCAGATTGTACTCGATTGTATACAAATATCTTCATATTTATTTTGAAACTGGTTTTACTGGGCCTTGTTTGTGACTATGACATCCTTTGGCATGTAGCCACCTTTGTATTTCCTATTCATGGCCATGGACAACTGTTTGGTATATTTTTACATGGATCTGCAGTGTAATTCAAATTGGCAGCCATGTGTGCAAAGTTAGTACAGATTGTAACGAGAAACTAGTTCTTCCAGTTGGGTCCCCATTACTCCACTTCTGGGTTTTATAATGTATTTCGTCCATCACATATACTCCTTTGACCTCACACATTAGGGGGCATCTGTTATAGTAATATTTACCTCACCCTAGGTAAACTTGCACAAAGGGCCTTTTTCCATTTCCCTATGTAGACTTGAAGTCCCTTTTGGCAAATCCCGAAGCTTAAAACAAGATTTTTCCACATATACATGCCCTGCCTATATTACAGCATGTGTATACACAGGTTGCACCACTACAGCCCGCGTACATGGGGATTTGTGCCCAAAATTAAAAAATGGTGTCGGGTTTCCATGTCACGTCATGAGATCTATGATCCTTAGCCTTCCATATACTGGAAACATTCTGATTCGACCCTTCAATTCCACTTGAATTCTACAAATGGGCCAAATCCAAGTTATGGAAAAGAGGAGAAGAATTCAACTTTGAGAGAAAATTTACTCTGAAGAAATTATTCAATTCACATTGAGTCTACATCCCTTTGTCCTTTAAGTCTGAACACATTGTTCATCCCCCAACCTCTTCCCTTATTAATTGAGAACCTCATTGTCTCTCTTATATGAGCTTGCCTATGGTGGAGGATTGAAGTGGTGGAGGCCTAGCTGGAAGGAACTTAGTTTCTCGGTTCTGAACCATGCCGACACTGAAGTTTGTAACACATTCACTTATGTTGATTACATCTTAATAGAAATACTATTTTCTAGTCCAATTAATATCTTGTGAATATTTGAATTTTTATTCCATGGGCGTATTTGTTATGAATATTGATGTATTATGCTATTGAATGCATTAACTTTATATATTATCACCATATTCTTGTGTTTCTTGGTTTTTGAGGACTAGTTGCAGGCATATCGCTTTGAGTCAAGTGCTCAACGGTGGACTTCATCGAACGTCTGGACGAGGTAGGCATTTTATCTTGTCTTGCTAGAATATTTGTTTATATAGCATACTTGAGATTAGAGTTGATTTCTGTAGTCATTTATATCTGTTGTGGTTTACCCCTATCCATAGAGAGATTTTCCTCATAACACATCTAAATACACAGAGATTATTTAATCAGGCTATCATACTAGATAGATGAACAGAAAATCCAATAAAAAAAGGCTTGGGATGATTTTGAAAATATTATGGATTGGAAAGGTGTATATCTTGAGACACCTACCACCTTTCCCAGATACAATGTGAATCAAAAGTTAAAGGACCAAGCATTGTTTGACTCTTGGAGAACCATATTTGAAGATCTCGAAGAAACCCAGGAACTTGCTACCAAAGCTTCCAATAGGATTTGGAATTCTTCGGATGATCTAATAGAAACCTTTGGGATGGAAGTCATGGATAAGTTGGTAGAAGATCAATGGTACCTAAGTCAGAAAGCAATTGATCATATCAAATAGGTCAATAAAGATATTTTGAATGAATACTTAATAAATCCAAACAAATTGATTACTTCTGCAAAATATTTTCTCGAAAGAATTTAGTAGGATATGAAAATAGAAGTAGTTGTCAAGATATGTGATGGTGAGATACATGTTTATAATATGCATCTAAAAAGAGTATAATAGGTCCTTATAAACTATGAATTATGGAAATCCTATATAGATAATATGGTATCCAAAACTGCCTCTTAATTTTTTTTAAGATGTATCTTTCTCTATGGAATACGAATTGTGCACATAATAGGAGAGTATGAAAAGATAAGGTGTAATTGTCATCTAAAATGTTGAAAGTTACATACTGTAAAGGGACTCTCTTATTTTATAAAAGATATATCTATCGAAGAACGGAGGAATTTTTCCCATTATGTAT
>ML798309.1:0-30695 GCA_009831015.1 Picea engelmannii | reverse complement strand
CTCGGATCTTGTTGTGACGTGGGGGTGATCACCTCATAATTTCATGCATGCGTGGATAATGAGCACGTGATTCGCGCTTCACGCAGCTACGGAGTTTGGAGAACATTCCTACCAACACGCTCACTTGCCACTTTCACCAGCGCACGAAATCTTCCGAAAACCCTGTTAGCTGCAGAAAGTGAACACTTTCCACAGCGCACCGTTTGATAGGAAATTCATTTTAGCTGCGGAAAGCAAAACAACGTACCACATCATTTTAAAAATGTTTCTTAGCGTGAAAGTAAGTACTCTCCGTATCGTGCCACGTGCGAACTGTCTGTCGAGCTTTCCGCGCCTCTTTACTTTCCACAGCATTTTGAACTGATGAAACAACGCCCTTAGTTGTTGAAAGCTATCGCTTTCCACAGCGCACAATGGGCCCTTTAACATGATGTTAGCTGTTGAAAGTAAATAGTCACATTTCCGAAATAGAAGACTTTATGGACCGATTATTTCCTAAGACACACCAAAACCAAAATTTTTCTCAACTGTAGAAAACTCAAAAATGACTTGAAGATACTACTGAAAGCAATGATATCCACCCAAAACTTGGCCGAAAGGACGGTTTCATTTTGGGAGTTAACACAAGGAATTAATCAAAATACTGGAATCAAACCAATTGATATTTCCTCTCCCACAAAGGAAAAGACACCAATATGAAAGGCCAATCAACGTTGGCTCACCAATCGGTGTTGGTATCCCAACCATCGGCTCCCCTAGTTATCATATATACAATGTTTTCTGAGGGATAATCGACCCTTTCCAGCTTAACTTCGAGGATTATTTGTCACACGGTGGTGGAAAAACACCTAACCCTCTTGCTTCTCCTCCAGATACTCCTAGAAACCCCTCCAAAGGAGAATCCTTAGAAGAAGAGAATTCAAGTTATAACCTAAGAAATCCTAGTTATAGGTGGGAATGAAATAAAGTGACAATCAACCTTTGAATCAACCCTGGTTGGCCAAAGATGTTGTTGTAGTTCCAAGAGATCCTCATCCTTTACCTAATAATATTGAGAATTTTTTACCTAAATTTGATCCTGAAAAGAAAGAGTCGATCAAAGATCATGTCAAAAAGTTTATGATTTTTGTATGTCTGATGAATGTTGAGCATGAAGATGTAGTTTGCAGGGTTTTTCCTTGTACATTTGAAGGTAAGGCTTTAACTTGGCATGTTTCCTCAATACAAAGTTCAATAACTAGCTGGAATGATTTTGAGACAACCTTCATTAAAAAAATTGGAGATGATAAGTCCCCAACATTCCTGGTATTAGAGTTTTCAATAATAAAAATGGAAGCTAAGGAAAAGGTTAAGGACTTTAATCAGATTTGATGAAAAAAATCCCAATGGCCTCTAAGCCTGCAGTTAATGTGTCAATTGAGTTCTACACCTTAGCCTTACTAGTATTTATGTCCATGTTTGTAAAGAGAGATGAGAAAGGTACTTTAGAAGAAACATTCAAAGAATCCATAAAGGTAGAAAATGATATGCTCAGCTTAAAAGGAAACCTTGAATCAGACCCTGAAAAAGATAAGTCCACCAAGAATAAGTTGTTGTTGACTAAAAATTCCACTAAGAAGAAATATCAAGATACCATGTATATGGAGAGTCTACAGAGAATTATTGAGAAAATATCAAATGAAATTGTTGACACGAAAATGGATATTAGGAAAGGTACTTCCAACACCAAGAAATTATTTAAATTTCCCCCAAAGAAAAGAATCCCTCTACAACCAAAACTTCTTCACCTACAAAGGGAATTAATGTGGAAGACTTCCAAGACATGTTTAAATATTGGGCCTCTGCCAATGAAACCCCCACAGATGGGAAGCATGAATAAGAGGGGGAGGAAGAGATTGATCAAGAAGATAAATCTAAAGATGTTGAAGAAACATCTATCCAAGAAGTCAATTCATTTTGGGACATCTCTCTCAAATTAGATGTAGAAGATGAATATGAGGATGTGGAAGAAATTCATGTCTCAAAATGCATATAATGCAAGAAGTAAATTCAAGGCTTCCACATAAGATACATATTCAAACCCTAAACCTACTCAAAAGACATCAACAAATCAGAAATATACCTCCACTAGAAGTGAATCCTTACTTGTGCCTATTTCGAATAACTTGGAATATGATTTTGTGGAAGACTCAAAAAATACTAAAGCTGACATTTCTTTGTTTGAGCTTATGAAGTTACCTCAAATTTAGGGAAAATTTACTGATACTTTGCAAGGATCATCCTCAAGCACAAGAAAATAAAAAAATGTGGGAGAGACAAAGAAAAAAGATAAAGTTGTCAAGAATCCAGATTATGGGAAAAAGAATGTGAAAAAGAAATATGTTATCAGTGCCTCCCTAATTGGAAAAAGGTCAAAATATTTAATAGAAATGTTCACAATTATATGGTTGATTCAGGTTCCTCTTCCAATGTGGTGCCATTCAAAGTGTGAAAAGTCGAATGCCAAACCTGAAAATTTTGATATTCAAATCATACAATTGGATATTTCAAGTGTCAAGGTTATGGGAGAATTGAAAAATGTCTTAACAATATTGGCCTCAAATCCAAAGTTTCATCAAAACATAGACATCATTGTGGTATATATCCCTGAGACATCTGGACTCCTATTAAGTTGGGATTGGTCTGCATTGTTGAATGGATATTTTTCCACTGATTGGTCTCATTTATGGTTTGCCCTATAATGGAAAATATAATCAGATAAAGGTTGATAAGGAGAGATACATGAAGCATGTTGTCATATACCTTAATGATTGAAATGATCCCATAATGTTCAATCAGTCAATTCTGGTGAATTACAACTTGGATACGTTCTTTGGAGATTTCACTATTGAAATATCCCCACATGTGAAATCACACATGAAATCTAAAATCCTTCATTGCTCCTAGATTGCTAAGCCTAATTGTAATATATTAGGTAGAAACAAGTATGACCCTAATGTAAATACCAATGTAGCTATAAAGAATATTTTTGATGTGCATACAAACCTAGATGTAAAGACTAACTTAGATGTACCAACTAATTAAAAAGTAACTATTGATATGTGGACTATGTTTTTTTATGGATCCAAGTATAATGAGGGTACAGGTGTTGGTTTCATTCTCAAGGACCCAAAAGGTAAGAAAATGTTAATATCTTGTAGACTTGAATTCCAATGTACTAACAATATTGTTGAATATGAATCCCTCATTTGGGGATTAAGAAAAGAAGTGGATCTTAAAGTAAAGTTGTTGAAAGTGTTTGGTGACTCTGAAGTTGTCATAAGGCAGGTAAGGAATACTATATGATGAATTTCTAGTCATTTGAAACACTACCAGCAAGAGGCATGGGATCTAGTCAAGAACTTTCATGCTTTTAATATTAGTCCTATTCCTCGTTCTCTAAATTATGATGCTAATATTTTAGATAATGTTGCATCTAAACTAATTCCATTTGAGGGTGTAATTCCTAGTAATTTTTCTGTGGATTTGTTATACAGGCCTTTGTTGAGAACACACTTATATTAAGAGAGGGGGTGAATCAGTATAAGACAATTTTTCACTCTTTCAAACATTCATCAACCATAAGAAAACAATCACATAAGAGATATATTAATTGTGGAAAATGGAACACAAGATTTGCATGGAAACCCTTTCAGTAAAAAACCACAAAAATTATCTTTATAATTCTTTGTAGGCACCAACCTACTGTTACAAATCTTTGTAGGCACAAACATAATGGAGACACCAATCCCTACTGGTACAAATCCTGGTAGGCACCAACCTACTCTTAAAGATCTTCATAGAAACCAATCTACTGGAGACACCAATTGTTACCTGTGATTTTGGTCGTCATGATGATGTATTGATCATGGTGTACTCAGGCTCTTCATAAGAACTTTTTCCTGAGAAAAGTTACTTTCATCTCTTCCCAGAAAGCTCATTTTTGAAGAAGGTTCGCAGGCTGCTAGTGCATTTGGGTGCGAGAATGACCCATTCTCCCAGGCTGCTTTAAGCCAGGGTGCGAACTTCTCGCACTGTGCTAAATAGTTAGGGTGCGAAATCTTCCTAAAGCATGGAAAAAGATGAATTCTCGATGCTTCTAGAAGGGAATCTTCTAGAAGAATGGGTTGGCATTCGAATGGTTATCTTTGTACTGGATTCCCTGATATTTTGGGATCATTCTTATCCAAGTAACTAATTCATTCTCTCCTATATATTGAGGGAATTCTCATGGAAAAGGTTAAGCAAGATTCATTGGAGAATTGGTGAAAGAATTGTGTGAAGGACTTAAGCTTGAACAGTAGCTTGGAGACTCTAGCAAGTCTATCAAGAGGATTTGATCTTCTTCATGCAAGGATTGAGAAAGTGTGTGTGTTGGAGCCAAGAGCCATCGAAAGGAAGTTTGTGACATCAAGGCTCAAGTTGTAATCTTTACTTTCAATTAATATGATACAGTGGCATGTCCCTTTCCCATAAATCTTTACTTCACGAGAGAACTGGAGCGAAGCGGGAGCAACAAAGACCCTAGGACGCGATAATAAGGTATGTCATTTGTTCCTTCCTCCTAGTCAATTCAATGGTCAAAACCTAGGGAAAGAGTCATGTCCTATCTTGTTTTTTTCTAGATCCAGGTGGATTCTAAGGAGATCAGTTAGTGTCCACACCTACAGATTAGTCCGATAACAAAATTGGCAACTCCACTGGGGAACAATCCCATTTTCTTTGTGGATTTTGGTATTTTTCCGTGGCCATTTGCTCTTGTTTCACTTTTCTCCTGTCCTATCAATCTCTGAGTCTTCAGGATATCCTGATAGACCCTATGGGTCCAGAGGCCTTTTCTAATTTTGCTTCATTTTCCAAAAATTTGACTATTTTCAGAGGTTCTCGCACTGCACTTCACTGTAGCCTGCGAGAATCTATAGAGTTCACACTCTGCCTTTAGGTTCAGTGCGAGGTTCTCTCACTCTGCTCAAGGGCCACCTGTGAGAATGCCTAATTCTTGCACTGTGTAGTATTTCCAGCTTGCGAACTCATTTTTTCAAAAATTTGGATTTGAGTTTTGGCATCTTCAACTGCCCAGATCAGTCTAGGTGCCTCATAAGGGTTTCTTGGACCATTGATTGGTGTCTTTCTTGTCTTCGTTTCCATGCATGAATAGTCTTAGGATTTCAAGGCTCTTCTTGTCACTTTTGTCTTGACTTTCATTTCTTGACTTTTCTTGGCAAAACCATACTCTCTGATTTCGGGATCTGAGTGTGTTTGATTAGTTAAGAACCGGTGATCGGTTGAAAGTTGAGTTTTCTTGGTCTTTTATCATTTGCTTATTGTTTGAAAGGTCATTTTTCTTATGCAATTGAAAAGACTATATTGGTTTGATTTTTATTTTTGTTTTCATTGAAAGAGTGGATTGGGTTATTATCATTGCTTGTTCATTGGTTTTTTATTTTCTGTACTCTCATTGGCATGGTGAGGGTCCTTTTTGAAAAGTGAACAAAGTTTTTCTTTCAAAAAATCTTTTTCGTCTTCAAAAGATTGAAAATCAAATTGTTGAAATTATTGAAAAAGAAGCAATAGAGAATTGTTATTTGATGCGTGATTTGTTGCATTTGCATTTGAAAGGAAATTTTGCATTGTAGTTAACGGTTGATCCGGAAAACTTTATCTTTCCCTCCCATACATAGGATTCATTGAACGAAAAGTGATATATTTCATTCTCATCCATGCATTGTTGGGTCAGAGTCATACAACATAAGTTTCATCTCTGTTTCCTTTGAGTAAACAACAGCTCTTAATAACACTGCATAATCATAAAATTTATCTAGTAACTCTTTTCTAGGGCTCTATTACACCAACATTTAGCTAGGCTAGCGCTTTGGAGTAGGAAGAGAGATACACTCTCCAAAAGCACAAAACACACAATAGCATCTTATGTTAGGGAGTGTTAAATTCCATTTGCAACATCCTGTCCTAGGAAGCCCTTCTCACACAAGGGTCAAGCACGAGGTCGCATTGATATTGGCAGAGTTACTCACCCTGCTTTGTTGATATCAGTGTAGAGATTGCATGTATTACGGGGATCACTCGGAGGTATACCCACAATGATGAGTGGAATCCTTTTGAGTTGATTTCGGGCTAGATACCCTGCCCTTGCATGTGGATCGGTATGTCGACTGTCCCCCCAGGATTTATTGTTGTTGGTGGTGACCTTAGTGGCCTATCTTTCTAGGTTCTTACCCGAGGTGACTGTGGAGGGGAAAGTCTTCACGGTACCTGGAATTGACGTTGACCAAACTCACTCGAGCTCCTTGGAGGGTATACCCAAGATTATGTGTGGGAGCTTGCACCAGGGTGTAAGTCCGTTAAGCAGGTCGTCAGCATAACTTTTCCACCCTAGCCCAGCCCCTTCTTGTCTCGTTGTTGCAACGTTGGATTTCATCACCAACTAGTGGCTTCGACATTAGAAGGTCGTGTTTGCTTAGTGTTGCTTCCTAGATTTTGTTTACTAGTGCGTGTTGTTTGTTTCTCGAAGTTGACCATAGGATTTTCTTAGCGAAGTTTGTCACTCGTTTACAATAGCTCCTCCACATCGTTCACGTAGAATGCAGGGTTTATCTCTAGAGCATCTGGAAGGTTCTCAACCCTTTCCTACAAGTACACCTGAAGGCTCTCCTCAGCAAAGTGAAGCCACAGTCGTCACCACACCACAAGTGGAATGAACTGACTCTCTAGAACATTTTCGAATTACAAATACTCAAGAGGACTTTCGACTTCACCCCGATTCTGAGAGACATTTTATGCGAGCAAACTCTTCTGGAGACTTAATTGTTGTGTATTATGGATCTCTGACTGGACCTGGGGACCAAGATCCTTTTTGGTCTACAGGCATTTTTCGACGAGACCTTTTCGGTCCAGGTTCACCTATGATTTCCGATATCAACCCACCTGTGATTTCTGAAATCTCTAGTACAGAGACAGTACCAGTGACTACCGCTTATCACTTTACCATCCCTGCCGAAATGGCCCATCTCACAGCTACTATGAGTGTTCCAACCGGGTTTACTGCGGTTAGTCTTGCTCCTATCAACACATCGCGAACGCCCAACGTCGCTCCGACACTACCACCTGGATACCGTGTGTTAAATGCTTTGATTCCTACTCCTGTGCAAACTCCTTTCGGCTCTCCTGGTGGTCCTTCTTCTTCTGGGCATTTTCTTCCTGGTTTTGTTCAAACACTCCCTCAATTTCCTTTTGGAGGACCTTCTTCGTCCTGTACTGGAAATCCTAATCCTAGTGGCACTATTCCGTCATTCACTCCAAATTATCAGTTTCCGGTTGGTGGACAATTTCACCAAGGTGGTATGACACAACCCCCTCTCAGTGGGAAAATCCCAATTGGAACACCACCTTCAATGGGAGGATAGACCCCACCTTATGGGAAAAACATACCTCTGTCCTTGGCCCAGTATTGGAATCAGTTGATACAAAATCCTCCTCAATCGACTGGGGGGCAACACTTTCCAACTGCGTCCGTAACACCCCCTAGCATGGGCCAACCATATCCAGGTTCATTCAATCCCATTTGGGGGGCGAATGCTCAAACTCAAGCCCCTGCTCCAGGCTATACTCCTATGAGCTACTATCCTCTCCAACCACCACTGAATATGCCTGGGTCTTCACATTATATGCAGACTGCTTATGGTCCTACTGGTTTGCCGACAGGGCTTCCTCCCCAAAGCCACCAGTACCGGCAAGTGAATCGACAGTTACCCTTTCTCGCCACTTTGGATCTTCCAGATTTGTCAAGGATTTTAAATGATCCTATTCGTCACTCTCCCCAATGGCCTGTTATACCCGCCAAGCTTCTATCGGACATTCCTAAATTCGACGGAAAAGCGGGAGAGGACCCAAACAATCACGTTATGACTTTTCACCTATGGTGTTCATCCAACTCGTTGATGGATGACTCTATTCGTTTACGTCTTTTTCAACAAACCCTCACAGGTTCTGCTGCGAAGTGGTATATCGAATTTCCACGAGGGTTCTTCTCTGACTTCAACACCCTAGCTATGGATTTTTCTTACGCATTACCAGTTACCGATCTGTTATGACATGGGGACCAAGATTTTGACTTCCTTCAAACACGATAAAGGCACTCATATATCTGATCACATCCACGAAGAAGATGACGTCTCATTAAACTTGAGCTCCCCGATCAGTTACTGGCAGAATGGTTTACAAAATCATTTGCGAACGAAATTAGTAAGGACATTTCCATGGGTGGCATAGTCACGAAAGAGTAGGCTATAAGTCGTGCTCAATATCTTGACCTCGTTTACTCACGAACGGGAACCCTTTACTACTTACTACCTAACTTACCTCGTCCTCATCCTTCCAGCACTTCAACTACTCCAGCTGCCTCGCATGCTGCTGATGGTGTGATTGGCTCTTCCCAAGCCCAACCACATTCCGCCTCAAGCACAAACCCCACATCTGCTTCTTCTAATGTTCAAAATTCTTCGTCTCCTGCCACTCCCACTGGCAAGACTTCTGAGGTAAATGCAGTCCAATCTACCCCAGCCGGTAAAAACAAATCTAAAAAGGGGAGAGGTAAGACTAAGGAGGGAAAAAATAATTCTCAAGCAGATCAAACCAAAACTACCCCTGTTGATGATCGGGATAAGTGAAAACCACGATACCCTTGTCTTATCTATGGTGATGATCACTACACGAAGGATTGTACACAAGGTGTCGAGGTCACTAAGTTCCTTCAAGGAGATCCAAAACCACCTGCACTGGCCGTTTTGTCCCAACCCTTCCCGTCTCAACAACAGGCTCAGTTGGTCATTCACGACCAACCTTCCTCTTCTACTACATCATATGTTTTGATGTGTACTGGTGATTCTAAGAAGAACAACATTGCACTCACTACTCGAGCCAAAGATTATTCTCCCTCTAAGGAGAAGGTTGACGATTTACCCCCTTCTTTGGTACAACCCTCTCCCACGACTCCACCTACCAACGGTCCTCTTCATCTCAAACGACCGAGCCTCGACACAGTTCTGTGACCCCCCCCAAAGGGCATCGTTTGGAAATTGGCTTTCAATCCTCATGCTCGTGCAGCCCAGAACTATAGCATTGTTGAAGATCTGGCCCAAGCACCTTCTGCGATGTCATCCCTTGAAGTCCTTCAAACTTGTCCCGCACAACAGAAGGCAATGTTGAAAGCTATCGATGGAATTGACCCGACGGATACGAATTTAATAATATTTGACTTGGAAGATCACATTCCAAGGTTACCCCCTCAACTTGCGTTCCAAATAGAAGTGGTTGTCTCTGACAAAAACATTTGTCGAACTGTTATCGACGCGGGTGCCTCGACGTGTGTCATGTCTCTCGCTTGCTGGAAAGCCATTGGCTCTCCTTCTTTGAATGAATCCCAGAACACTCTTAAAGCCTTCAATGGCTCTGGTTTTAAGCCCTATGGTGTCCTTCCTTCGTTTCCCATCACGTTAGAAGGCAAGACGGTCCAATTCGAAGTGGAGGTCTTTGACGCTCCCCTTGATTATAATCTTTTGCTTGGTCGCAGCTGGATCGATTCCATGCACGCCATTGTGTCGACCCTTTTCCATGTCATACGTTTCCCTCATAAAGGAAAGGTTGTTACCGTCGACCAACTAGCCTTCTTCAATTCCGATACTCGTACTGGCAACATACCGTTTATCGCTAAAACCCCACCGGGTTATGAGAACGTCGGTGTAGGCCTTCTCAAGGACTCTTCGTTAATGGGTACTTTCCCCATTCCATCACCCAATGTGTCACGCTCGTTTGTTTCTTCTATCAACATGATCTCCACTTCGCCTCACAAACTTCCTGCATCTCACGACCCCTGGATAGTCCCTGACCCTGGAGATCATCTTCGTTTCGGAGACGAAATGTCATTAAGTCTAGTTGAATCCGCCTATCAGGCCATTCAATCGGCAACACCTTCTACCCCCTCTCTAGATGAGTTGTCTCCCGATCCTTTTGGTGTTATTTTTCCCACTGATGAGATGATCATGTCTGTCATGGAGGACACCCCTTGGGACGATGGGCATCATCGTTCCATCCTCTTTCTGGAGCAACATAATCTTGAGAACTACCAACGGATTTTGACTCCGTCGATCGTTGTTGTCATCTCCACTATTCCCGAGTCGGCACACGATGTGTTTACCGAAGGGAACTTAAGTAATATCTCACCCACTATTCCCCTTGACATATCCGTTAAACCTGGAATCATCGAAAATTTCCATATTGGAGCTTTGTGTTCCCCTGACGAAATTGTCACCTATACGTCTCTTTTCAAAGAGTTTCATGATATCTTCACCTGGAGTTATGAAGAAATGCCAGGTATCGACCCTGAGATTGTGATACATGAGATAAAGACATACCCCGACGCTAAACCCGTCCGGCAACGCCTTCATCCAGTTCACCCACGTAAAGCGGCTGCTATAAAGCTCGAAGTCGAGAAACTTCTGAAAGCCGGTTTTATTTATCCGGTGGCTCTCACAGACTGGGTTTCCAATCTTGTCCCGATTGACAAGAAACAAGGTATGATTTGTGTATGTGTTGATTATATGGATATCATCAAAGCTTGTCCAAACGACAACTTTCCTATCCCTTTCATTGATCAGATTGTCGATGACTACGCCGGAAGTGAAATATTATCTCTCATGGATGGTTTCTCCGACTATAATCAAATCAACATTGTTCCCAAGGATCAACATAAGACTGCTTTTATTTGTCCTTGGGGTACATTTGCCTATCGGAAACTTCCTTTCGGTCTCAAGAACGTTGGCGCCACTTTTCAATGTGCTATGTCTTATGCTTTCCATGATATCAAACACATCGTTCAACCCTATTTGGGTGATTTACCCAGTCATTCAATGCGTAGAGTCGATCACCCAACCCACCTCCGAGCCATTTTCATTCGTTGTCGGTTCTACCGTATACGTTTGAATCCACATAAGTGCGTTTTCTGCGTGGAATCCGGTCGTCTTCTAGGTTTTATCGTTTTGCGTCAAGGGATTCGGGTGGATCCTTTAAAGGTTGAGGCAATCCTAAATCTCCCTCCTCCTTCTACACTTTGCTAGTTGCAAAGTTTGCAGGGGAAAGAAAACTTTCTTCGTCGTTTTATCCCAAATTATGCCAAGATAACTCGTGGATTTACGCTGCTACTAAAAAAGGATTCTGAGTTCGTCTGGGATACCATTGCCAACAATGCTTTTGAAGCTTTGAAGTTGTCCCTAACGCGAGCTCCGCTTCTCTTTCCTCCCAATTACAGTCGTGATTATTTCCTTTATCTTGCTACCTTGGAGTACACTATTGGCATGGTTCTCTTCCAAGAGGACGATGCTCATGACGAACATGTTATTTACTACTTGAGTCAAAGTCTCACGTCGACTAAAATCAAGTATCAACATGTTGAGAAACTGGCCTTGGCTGCTGTCCAAGCCATCCAACGCTTTCGGCACTATATCCTCTCATGCAAGACTAGGGTGATTTCTCATTGCAACCCTATGCAACATATTCTGACACGTCAATTGCTAGGGGGAAAATACTCCAAATGGATTGTGATACTCCAGGAGTTTGACTTGGAATTCGATCGCGCCAATTCCAAGAAGTCCTTAGTTTTTGCTGAGTTGATATGCAACTTTCCCCATTCTGCAATGGAAAATGTAGCAGTTGATTCATTACCCAATGAATCTCTTTTCCTTATTAGCATTGATGATCTTTGGTATGGGGATATCATTATATATCTCCAAACCCAGACTTTCTGGCCTACTTTGTCTAGTATTGAACGACCTCGAATACGATACCAATCTCGTCAATACATTATCCTTGGGGATACTCTTTATCGTCGAGGGATTGTCTCTGTTTTTTGACGTTGTCTAACGTTCGATGAAGCTGAGAAAGCTCTGAATGACTGCCATTCTGGAGCATGTGGTGGTCATATGTCTGGGTATGCTACTGCCCAGAAGATCTTACACACAGGGTATTTTTGGCCTTCCTTGTTTAACGATTGCATCATCGTCGTTCAGAAACGCCATGCCTGCCAGACCTATAATACTAAGATTCGGTCACATCCTGCTACTCTTCACCCTGTGGTCTTAGTTGGTCCCTTTGCGAAATGGGGCATTGATTTCATGACATGTCACCCTCACTCGGTTGGGGGGCATGGTTACATCATTGTAGTCGTTGATTACTTTACGAAATGGACCAAGGCAATGCCGACATTTGACAACACTGGAAAGACCGCAGCATTATTCCTTTTTAATCACATCATAGCTTGTTTTTGTGTTCCCCAAGCTATCGTCACCGATCACGGTAGCCACTTTAGGAATTTTATGATGTCTGAACTTACGGAAAAGTTGGGTCTTCGTCATGATAACTCAACACCCTATTACCCACAAGCCAGTGGCCAAGTCGAAGCGATTAACAAAGTTCTCATAACTATGCTCCGACGAATGATAGGGATTCATAAAACAAGTTGGCACACAATGTTTTTTTCGGCATTGTGGGCGTACCAGACATCCGTCAAGTCTGCTACTAGGTTTACATATTTTCGGTTAGTCTATGGTGTGGAAGCCATTCTCCCTATTGAATGTGAGATACCCTCTTTAAAACTAGTTGTTGAACTCCTACCCAACACTTATGCTGAGGAAGAATGTCTATTGTATCTTATGCGATTAGACGAAACTCGACGTGATGCCACCCTAGTCATAGAAGCTCAGAAAAAGCATGTCAAGGCCCAATACGAAAAGCATGTCAAGCCTCGTGTTTTCTCCGAAGGTGATCTTGTCCTTCTCTATGAACAAGATCGAGATATGTTAGGAGCTGGGAAATTTGAACCCATGTGGCGAGGTCCTTATATCATTCGACGAGTTTTGGAAAAAGGAGCTTATGAGTTGGTAGATTACGATGGTATCCCTTTGAGTGAACCCAGGAATGGGTTGTACTTGAATAAGTACTATGCATAAAATCATCTGTGCACAAGTACTTGCATTTATTGTATCATACTTTTTGTGTGTTACTATAGCTTGCTTTTGTCATTATCTGGTCTCTGCCCTTATGTGACGTTGTGTTTGATTTCCAGATTTCGAAGTCTTCGCTACCCTATATTGGCTTCGCTGATGGTGCTAGTTGTAGTACTCAGAACCTTGCTTCCGCTGCGTGGGCAATTTACCCCCCTACAAACGAACTTGTATCCTTATGAGGTGTGTGTCTCGGTTGTGCGACCAACAACATTGCAAAGTATAGCGTCGTTATTGAATTATTGGTTGATTCTATCTCGCTCAGAATACGTCATTTGGTTGTGTGACTCGATTCGCAGCTAGTAGTGCTATAGTTAAGTAATGTCTATACTATTCGAAGTCCTACTTTGTTACGGGTGTTTTTGCGAATTCGCCTCTTGGAGCGTTATTTTGATTACATTGAATATCAACATATTCCTAGATGTATAAATACATTAATAGATTCATTGGCTAATTATGTATTAGACAGACATTTGAATCATTTATAAATCAGTCACATCAATTTTCACATAACACATGATAAACCGGTAGAAGCTGTCTGTATATATAACGATCAAAAGAATTTTTTACAAAAAGTTTGTCTGAAGACCAAAATGTCAAAATTTGAAGCTCATAGCTTCTACAAAGTGACGTCATGGATGACGTTCACGGTAACACACGACTGCCCGAGCAACCCTACGGAGCAGTCGACTCATGGATGTTGATACTCCTATAGTATGACGCTAATCGTGTCGTGGAACCTCTTCCAGAGGCATGTCTGGAATATCTACGGTCAAGCCCTCTAGATTTTGTTCCACCACTTGATAATCCTCGGCATATTGTGGCACTACCGCTACCTCTCCTTGTCGTTGAATGGGAGAAGTACCAAGAGGTCGGTAAGGTCCAACATATTTTTTATCAAAAATGAATTTTGTATTAGTCTTTGGACGAACATATAAAACAAAAACATTTGAATATGATAAAAATTCACAAAAACATTTAAAAATAAAAATGTGTGTACTTATTACCAAGGTCCCCCCACTGAGCATCCTCTGGCAGTAGTAAATCCGGATCTCCTCGGAAATCCAACCCAGCATAAGAATAGTCGTCAACCATCAACAGTTGTGGTTGAAGCCAGTCAAAGAAAGTATCATCATACTTGATGATCAGTCCAGCCACGTGTCGGGCCATAAGCTGACACCATCTCAGCATCCTTGGATCCCTGGGAGCCGGTATATTCCACTCAACCTGCAGCCTCAGTAATGGGACCCTCTCAAGGAAGAAGGACACCAACAAATATCCGTACCCAAATTGCTTCAGGTTGCCTCGTCTGCATTTGGTCAACTGTCTTTTTACGTTGCGAAGCATTGCATCTACCCAGTTGAACACCCATGGCTCAGTACACTCAATAGCATACTGGAAGTAACTCTGTAACACCATGTGAGGAGCAGAACTCCCATCCATCCGAGCTATGGTGAATAGGATAGTACGGAGGGTCAAATATCGTACCCCCCAAATAGCTACTTTTCCTTTCTTTCTCTCTGCCTCAAGAACGCAGTGTAAACGGAAGTACTCACTCATGGGCAGCCCACCACCTCTGCTACCAATCAGGCTCACATAGTACCCCCGTCGTGAAAATCCAGTCAAAAATTAAATGTCCTCGATATCTATGGACAGTGTGTGGACCCCCACATGAAATACCTGCTAATCAGGGTCCCACATACGCACCAGGTACTCTAACAACCTGACTTGGGCCCTCATACCCGGGATACGAAAGTACTTCAGGAGTCCACAGTTTCTCAAAGCAGCAATACTAGGTGGATGATTTCCGGCAATTGCATTGTCTTCTTCGTGCTCCCTTTCACGCCATTAAAACACCATTTTGATGGCCAATTATCTGCATAAGAGGCACAACAAGAAGATTAGAAACTTTTTTCATGAATTCATTCTCTTTCATTGAGTAAAATTTTAAAAAAAAATTGAGCTTTGCAATTCTCGTAGGTGCCCTTTGGGCACAGTGCGAGAACCTCGTAGGATACCTTAGGCTCACCTGCGAGAATGCCCCATTCTCGCAGGTCCCGTGTAGCCTGCCTGCGAGAATGGCAGCGCGCAAGTAGGGCTTGCAAAATCAACCCAAAAATGAATTTTTAACCAATGAAATTGCAAAATTAAACCATGAAAATGTTAAGGACAAAGAACCTACCTTACTGTCGTTGACGGCTCGCTGAATGGACACTCGTAACTCTTGCAATCTGACACCGAACTTTGAGGGTAAAAGAGGGATTTTTTGAGATCAAATAGTGGAAAGGTAAAAATGATATGGTAAAAAGAGTTGTTACTCCTTTTTATTTTACTTTTGCTATGTCATTTGGTTTTTTATGATTATTTATCTATTAAACCCTAATCCCTAATGTCCTTTTGAGTGTAATTTTTGCAGGCGTAATGACCTCGATGTTCCTAAACAGGGAAGCGGACATATTTTTCTTTGTCATCATGTGTTTTTGATTGTTTTTTATGGTTTTTGTATAAAACCTCGAGCGTGGTCTTTGTCCGTTCTTGCGCTCGCAAATACATGAGAACGCGATTGAGCATACTTTTATCACTTTTTCGGGCTCAACAAGGTTATACGAAAAAGTAACCCCCCTGGAGTCCTCTTTAAGCTCTTTTTAGACTCTCTAAACATGAAAAGATCGTCAAGTGACCTTGCTATTTTCACGCTCGATAAAGTATTTGAAGAGAGCATCTAGTGAGCGATAATTTCTCTATTTTTCGGTCTCATCCAGACTATTTTATGAAAAAGGAACTGAGAGAGTTCTCTTTTAAGTGTTTTTCCAAACTCTATAATCATGAAAAACCTTCGAGTTTTCTATCTCTGGACTCGTTAAACAAACATTGATAGACCCGTAATGGGACCGAACCACTCCTTCTAGGGTTCGTTAAACATACTCTGCGGGACTTGTCTGAAGGATGAGCTTACATCAACAAGCATATGTTATCCTCCTCAATCTTGCGTAAAAGTAAAGAGGTACTCGCTAGAAATGGTGGGGGGGAATTTGGGAAAGGGATGTGTTTTCATCTTCGTATTGATTGGCAGTAAGTGTCGCTCTTGAACATGACACCCCCTATTCATCATTTGAAGCCAGTTTGGGAAATCCATTTGTCTCTCATTCGACTTGCTACAAGGTCATTCTCTGTGTTGTCTTTGAGTCAATGTTGTCAAATCTTTGGTCGTGTCATTCATATGTTCAAGAGAAGTCCATCTGAAACCTATATTGAGTCGGCCATCTGTAGCTATCCATTCTCTCCGTGTCGGCCTTCCCTATGTCCAGTCCAATTTACATCATACTCTGTTTCACCTTCAAAATCTGTTACTCATTTCGTTTCATTGATGGGGGATATATCAAGGCCCTCCTGTGACGAGTTTTGTTCCGTCGACTTCAACTCATTATCCGGAATCAAGACTTAGAAATTATTTGGTACCTTGGAGCTTGCATGCCTCAATGGAAGGTTTCCTCACTTTCGACAGTGGGTTTACATCATTGACCCCTGATCGAAAGATTCCATCAGATGTTCGACTTCAACTCATTCATTCACACTCGATGGATTGTACTAGGGTACCTTGGGAGTCATTGACATCAATGGTGATTTCCCTCGCACTTGTTAACAGTTTCATCAATGACCGGTAATCAAGTGGTTTCTACCATGTTTGACTTCAACACATGTAATCACATGGTTAGATTCGTACTTTGGGCGACGAGATTGAAGACCCTGGATATCATCTCTTTTTTCCAGGTTGCGATGGAGTATGTATAATATGTGACACATATATCCATTGTGTATGTCTCGTGGCTATGTCGTCTCAATTTGAAATTTCTAGCATAGATCCACAATGTATTTCTGGTGGCTATGCTATATTTTGACGGCATGGATCCACAGTGTATGATTGGTGGCCATGACCAATGTCTACAATGTCATCCGTCTATGATTTGAGTATGGGAATGCCTACCTCAAAATTGGTATATATGATATTCTGCAACTGCTTGGGTGTTTGCATGTTTTCGATTAGATGTGCTCCTAGTTTCTGACACACACATGTAGCTTACAAAGTCTTTCGGTTGTCACTGGTTCCAACCTCATACTTTGGGGGGCATTCTGTTACCCGTGATTTTGGTCGTCATGATGATGTATTGATGATGGTGTACTCAGGCTCTTCATAAGAACTTTTTCCTGAGAAAAGTTACTTTCATCTCTTCCCAGAAAGCTCATTTTTTAAGAAGGTTCGCAGGCTGCTAGTGCATTTGGGTGCGAGAATGACCCATTCTCGCAGGCTTCTTTAAGCCAGGGTGTGAACTTCTCGCACTGTGCTGAATAGTTAGGGTGCGAACTCTTCCTAAAGCATGGAAAAAGATGAATTCTCGATACTTCTAGAAGGGAATCTTCTAGAAGAATGGGTTGGCATTTGAATGGTTATCTTTGTATTGGATTCTCTGATATTTTGGGATCATTCTTATCCAAGTAACTAATTCATTCTCTCCTATATATTGAGGGAATTCTCATGGAAAATATTAAGCAATATTCATTGGAGAATTGGTGAAAGAATTGCGTGAAGGACTTAAGCTTGAACAGCAGCTTGGAGACTCTAGCAAGTCTATCAAGAGGATTTGATCTTCTTCATGCAAGGATTGAGCAAGTGTGTATGTTGGAGCCAAGAGCCATCGAAAGGAAGTTTTCGACATCAAAGCTCAGGTTGTAATCTTTACTTTCAATTAATATGATACAGTGGCATGTCCCTTTCCCATAAAGATATTTCCACTTTATTGTGTAATTCCTTGATCATACACATAGGTTGACAGTTGAATATATTGAGCTATCTTCACTTTAGTTGGTTTGTGTTGTCTTGGTCTTGACTTCACGAAATCACTGGAGGGAAGCGGAAGCAACAAAGACCCTAGGAAGCGATAATAAGGTATGTTATTTGTTCCTTCCTCCTAGTCAATTCAATGGTCAAAACCTAGGGAAAGATTCATGTCCTGTCCTGTTTTGTTCTAGATCCAGGTGGATTCTAGGGAGATCAGTTAGTGTTCGCACCTACCGATTAGTATGATAACACCAATCCCCATCACTAAGAATCAACTTAGCAAGAGACACCAATATCTTACAGATATTTGTAGACACCAATCTACTAGAGACACCAATATCCATCTATAAGCATGAAATTAGCAAGAGACAACAATAGCATACAAATCTTCATAAACACCAATCCTCACCACTAAGCACCAACTTAGCAAGAGACACCAATCTCTAACCTGCACCAACATTCATTGAGTCTTCTTTCTATTTCTACCTTCTGTAGGTTTGCTCATTTCTTCTTCCTTTACTAGGTCTACTCACTTCTTTTTCCTTCACTAGGTCTGCTCACTAGTTTTGTCCTTACCAGGTCTGACCAAAATTTGAATTTTGAAATGGAAATCTCCAAAATCTTTTTGTTTTGGGCCCCTTCCCAAGAATGAAATTGTACAACATGACATGTATCCAATTTTTCAAATTTAATTCTGAAATTTTTACCTAAGGTACTTGTGTATGTCTTCTTTGTTCTCAAAAATTTTCACAGTTTGAAGAGTCCCATAAAAGAATTTATAGTGAAAATTCCAAACTAACATGTTTGAAATTGATCTCGGGACCATTCAGAAACCATAAATTCCACAGAGAATATCTCATAACGTAAATTGAACCAACATATGAAATTTTTACCAGAGGTACTTTTGTATGTATCCTTTGTTCTACAAAAATTGCACACTCTGAAGAGTCCCATTAAAGAAGTTATAGTGAAAATTCCAAAATAACTTGTTTGAAACTGATCTCAAGACCATTCTGAAACCCTAAATTTCACAGAGAATATCTTAGAAAGTACAGAGAACCAACATCTAAAATATTTACCTGAGGTACTTATGTATGTCTCCTTTGTTTTGTAAAAATTTCACAATCTGAAGCGTCCTAGTAAAGAAGTTATAGTGAAAATTCCAAACTGACTTGTTTGCCATTGATTTCAGGAGCATTCAGGAAACCTAACTTCCACAGAGAATAGCTCCAAAAGTATACCAAAAAAACATATGAATTTTTTACCAAATTTACACCAATATATATCCTCCATATGTAAAAAAAATTCAAGGTCTAAAACATCCCATAAAATAAGTTATAGCGAAAGTGTCAATATGTCTTGTTTGAAATTGATTTTAGGAGCATTCAGGAACCCTAACTTCCACAGGGAATATATCCAAAATTATAGAGAACCATCATCTTAAATTGTTACCACACGTACACCAATATCTCTCTTCCATTTCTTCAAAATTTCAAGGTCTAAAACTTCCCGTAACATAAGTTATCATGAAATTCCAAGCTGACCCGAAACTGATTTCTCAACTCTTCCCTTTTGGAATGATATTCAATATTTGCTGATCTATTTTTCACAAACACATTTTCTCTCAATCCTTTCTCTTTTTATAATTATTCACAACCCTTCATGAAGGGACATGTTCATTCATTAAATAATTAATTCTCAATACCATGGGAAAATACCCCAAACCCATGGGTTTGAAACTACCATTTCACCTTTTACTTTTTCACATGCACCCCTTTTTAAAATACTTGTAAACCTATATATATATATATATATATATATATATATATATCAATCTTAGAAGTTTTGTGTGTATTGTAATGTCATAATATCATATTAATGACATCATTAATTCTTCGAAATCAATGACAATAATTCCAACAACCTTTTGTACCTGACAATATAACAAACTAAATGGTTTTTTAAGATTATTAGCATATCATTAACTTATTGCATATGAAAGACTGTAACATCTCAGTTTTAGCCCTTGTGAACTATAATGTATTATGTAATTGTGACTTAGGTTGGTTAGACGGTAAAGTCAAAAAGGGGCTAGAGTGCTTGGGAAATGTAATACTTCATATATATTAATAAAAATACATCATTGGTTGCAAGACGAACAAGGGAAAAAGAGATAGGGGGCTATGAATCCACAAGAGAGGGGGCTTGAGGGGCTAAGTATTTTTATTATTATTTATTTACCCATAATTGGTTTTATGGAGAAAAGTGGTTACATAAACTTCTTGGGGAAGGCCATGTGGTTATTGGTTCTTGTGATTATGTGAACATTCCTTGGGGGTTGCTTGGGTTCGCTTCTTGTTATTCTCTTATGTGCTTCTTCTCCCGTGTTTTTCTTCCTCTTCACTCACTAATACTAGTTTGTTTGCTCTTGGGATGAGCATGGAAATGAATGGAAGGAAGAGGAGATCCATCGTTGAATGGTTGTAATGATTTACTAATCATTCCAGGAGGGAATGGATGCCTGTGTTCATGATCTTGATGGAAGTTCGGATGGAACTGTCCACAGTTGAGAGTCCTTAGAGTTTCCAGTAGGGAGATTTCCTTACCAGTAGCACTGGAGCCCTGGAGAGAAACGGAACAGCCTCAGGGACTGCATGGCATAGAAAGGTGTTCATTTCTTGGGGTTGTGCAAGCTGAGGGGGAAAGAGAACTGGAAATTAGGATTTGTTGTGAGGTTGGGAAACCTAAGAGATACTTAGCCAACTGTTGTGTGTTTAGACTTGGCCTAGGACCTGTCCTTGTGTATTCATAGACCTGGCTTGGGGGTGACTTTTTGTTGAGAGTAAATGAACAGCAGTGTCTATGGTTGGTAGGAACATCCTTGGTCTGCAACCAGTTGGTGAATGTTTACTTGCAAAGATAAATGCTCTCTATGTTTTATGTGTAATGTTTATTTCCACTGTGTATTTAATTATCTCTGAGATATGTACTTTTAACGTGATTGTCTGTTGGGTATGTGTTGTTCATGGCATGTTGTTTATCTCTTTTATGTTATGGCATGGATCTTGATTAATGCATGTGGTTCTTTCATGCATGTTTTTGGATTAAATGTTGTTATAATTCGAGATCCGTTCAGAGAACTTAGTCTTCGAACTGCGGTGTGCCCCGCCTGCTGGTGGTTGGGTGTGTTACATCTTGTTTAAGTGGCGTAGCCCGACCTGTGGGTGGCTGGGTATGTTATAGATTGGTATCAGATCTTTTGGTTGAAACATTGGACCTGTATGGGCTGAATCTGTTGGTCAGAGTCTCGTGGTTGCAATCGATTTATGACCTTGAAGTTGAAAAGATCAGGAGGAATGGCATTGCAGAGTCTACGTAGAAGCTAGAACGTCAAATATCCTTTGTAATGGATCAAAGGATCGTGACCATCCCTTTCAAATTCAGGAGCGATCACGACTGTGGGATTAAGAGAGATCCGGGATCGTTGGATCGGAGGGTAGGTGAACAAGGGTCGTCCGATGAAGTTGAAGCAAAAGGTTGAGTAGGTTTAAGTCACGATCATTAGATCTCATTGAAGGGAGATCGACGATGGGGAGCCATTGTGGATATTGGGAAGGAAATTAAAGCGTGAGCAAGTTGAGACTCTGAAATCCATCTGGATCGTTGATCTTGCTCGATCAACAGATCAAGGGTGGATATTGATCCCACTATGGACAATCATCTTCACATTGCGGAGATCAGGAAGGAAATTAAAGCATGAGCAAGTTGAGTTTCCACAATAACTCTTGGTCGTTGATTTTCATGGTCCATTACATCACGACTGTCGATATTGAAAAGTGAGGTAAGCGCCTGAAGGTTAAGCCTAGGTCACATCTCTTGGTCACATGTAGAGAAGACAGAGTGAACTTCGTGCAATTCATGTCCATCGATCCAAGCAAGGGACATGTGTCGGCAGATCGGCTAGTTCAGAAGTTTGGCATTCAGGAGAAATGGAGTGTTTTGATACACAAACTCCCAAAGTCTAGAGTTCATCCAGACCATTCATCAAATCGGCAAATCGGCTAGTTCGGAAGTTTGACGTTCGGGAGAAATGGAATGTGATGATGTGAAATCTCTCGAAGTTCGTCGACCATTGGATAGAGTGGTGGGTTTTAGGAGTGTTGAGGACCGTCATATCTTCACATGGGTGATTGTGAGCCATATATCTCACAACATTTCGAGAGTTCGATGTTCATGAGGAACAAAGTTTTCTAAGGCAAAATCTTCTGAAGCTCGAAATTCCAAAGTGACGTGGCTCACTGACGTCACCTAGGATGAAGTGGACACATGGGATGTGTTCCACATGTCAGTGGGTTTTGAACCTATGGAATATTGAAATGTTATTTAGAACATTACATGTGTCACCCACCTAATTGGGCCACGTGTCTGCTTCTAGTATTTCTCCACGTGGTGACAGATAGTGTAGTCTAGAGACTGGGCACTCTGGAGGAAAAAGATGTGACTATTTGCATTGGGTCGAGAACTCCCGAAGGCCCGAAGTCTAGAGTACATATCGACCGTTGATCCCAGAAGACACACGGCATTAGATCTCGTAGTTCGGAGACTTGGTACTCCAGGGGTTTTCAAGTCTCTACAAGTGAAAAGTGTCGAAGCCCAAAGTCACTAAGGTATGCAGGTCGTCGATCTAAGATCCCTTCGGGACCTTTCTCGATTGTTATATCAAGCAGTGGAAGGATAGCGTAAGCGGAGGTGTTAATCGATGGTAAGTGGTCATCGTCACTTTAAGACCGCTTCGGAAAGTATAACTCCAGAGGATTTGAGCAGCTCGAGAGTTGAAATGTTCTGGAGTCTCGAAGTAGTGAATTCACACGGTCCAATGATCTAAGACCCTCCTGGATTTCTCGTGACCATTGGATCCAGCAGAGGGAGCAGTGGTAAGTACTTCGAAGGATTTTCACTTTAAGGAAGTAGAAGACTCAAGAATGGAAATATCTCGGAGAACCGAATTTTTGAATTGGTTGAGATTCATCTGTCTCAACGCCTGATTAAGTCATAGTCATTGATCTCGTTGAAGCCTCCATATGGGGGTAGGTTCGTCCATTCGGAGGGGGATTAAATATTGACTGCCCATTTTTTCTAGTGGAGTTATTAAAGGCTTCGACAAATTGTAACTCCTGGGGAACTCAGAGTTTGGAAATGGAAAACAGTTGAAGGCCGAAGTTCAGAAGACTTGGTCCCAGCATCGGTCTCATGCTAAGGTAAAAAGGGCATGGAGGTGAACCAACCCTCGGAATTAGTGTTGGATTACTGAGAGGGGGGGTGAATCATTAATAGAGAAATTTAATCCTTTTTCACCAAAAATGCAAGTGTTATATCAATGTAGCATTATCATCCAATAGTTACAGAGTAAATAAACAATGAAGTACAAATGAGAAATCACACACATACATAATACACCAGTGCTTTTACATGGAAACCCAAAGTGGGAGAAAACCATGGAATGTTTTTTCTTATATGTCTTGAAGAATTACATTCATTGGAAGCACCAAATTCCTTTGTTTTCCAGCTGCAACTAGAAGGAGGCTCCAACCCCCTAGTTTTTCAAGATACTACTTGAGGGAAGCTCCAACTCCCCAATTCTCTGGCTACAACCAGAAGGAGGCTACAACCCTATATGTTCTCCGGCTACAACTGGAAGGTGGCTACAACCACCTATCCTTGCCCCATCCAACCACCCTGAAATATGAATGTCAAATGTAGACAACATGTCACTGTCACTGAATCAACCACTACCACTGTCAACCTGTCACTGTCAACATGTACCAACAACTTGTAATAGCCTGTACCAATCAACCTGCACCAAACAACTTGTACCAATAACCTGAACCAACATGTACCACGCATCAACCATGCATCAACTGAACATCAACTATGAGTCATCAAAATGTACCAACATCATCAACTATACACCTCGGGTATGTGCCAACTCATCACCTACTTGTCTCAACCATGTACCCAACATGTACCTCAACCATATACCAAAGACATACACCAATATAGCCATAAAAAATTCATCACTCTATCCATAAACCAAATACCATAAACCCTTACATTAAACCATGTGCCGCAACCTTATTTTTATGTAGCCTCAAGCTAAACCAACACATCACAACCGAAAGACCAATACCCATATGCCTAATACCAACAATAAAATACTAGTTGTATCCCTCAACAAATATGATATATGCAGCAATATTGAACATCCAATACCATCTCAAGAAATAAACCCTAGCTCACAAAACATACCTCAAACAAGATGTGCCATATCTCTCATAAATATACCCCAACCATGTTGCTGCCGCAATTTTTCTGCCACACTTTTTCTGTCGCGATTTTTCTGGCGCTATTTTTCTGCCCCAATTTTTCTGCCTCGATTTTTCTGTCACACTTTTTTTGCTGTGATTTTTCTGCTACATTTTTTTTGCCGCGAATTTTCTGCCGCACTTTTTCTCTATCAATAATACCTGTCCAAATAACCTTTCACAAAAATAGATATTCAATAATATTCAAGTGTGATTAAAATGAGAGAGCCTTGACTCTTATTTATAATTTCATGTAGCATCCCACTTTCCTTATTTTAGGGATTTATCCATTAAATTTATTATTTAAACAATTTATTTTGCAAACACTTTAACTTTTTGGGGCTTCTAGATGACTCATGAGGGTCCTCCAGCTTCACATGGCCATAAATCTCTAACTGTGAGGAGTTATGTGATGTTCTACATACCACCGAAAATGGCATGACAAGAAATATCCATCTAGGATAGTTTCACTGACAAATTCACTGACCTTCATCTCATTATTCCACAATTAAGAATGGATTCTCTAACCATACTTTTAGGATAACTCAATCCGCAAAGCGTCTTCCCATGATGGATTTCACCATAAGGGGACCACTTTGGAGTTCATCCATTTGTACTTCTTATCAACCATGACAAGACAATAATGAGTCATCTTTACATCAAACAAACTTGGGTCCATTACCCAAACCTTTATGCTACCGAAATTTTCTACTAGACTTTCTTCAAGGGTTGACATCAATGAAAACCAACCTTAATCAACAATCTCCCCCTTTGGCATTGATCGCAACTCTCTGATGAAATACTCAAATCATGTCATGCAATATTGAATTCATGCCACTCATGCTCTCCCTGGAACCATGCCTCTATCCTCTGCATCTATGTGACCTTTGCTCCCCCTGGAATCATGCCTCTATCCTCTGCATGTGATAAATATATCCCCCTTTTTCATCAATGGCAAATGTATCTTTCCATCCATGGCTTCTACCTCTAACTGAATTGTCCTCTTTATGGTGCTTCCTTGTGTACATCTAAGGCATATAAGATAAGCATTCAAAAGCATTCATTTTGGAGTAGAAATAACTCTGAGTCTCTGGCGAAGATACTCAAAGGCTTCCCATGGAAGTGGTTTTGTAAAGATGTCTGCCACTTGTTCTTTTGTGCCCACATACTCAACTTTGGTGTTCTTTTCTGCAACATGTTCCCGTAGAAAGTGATACTTGATTGGAATGTGATTTGTCTTGGAGTGCATCACCGGGTTCTTTGAGATACTGATGGCACTTGTATTATCACAATAGATTGGAATGGGATCATCATACTCAACCTGTATATCTGTTAGAGTTTGTTTCATCCAAAGAACCTGTGTACAACATGTTGTTGCTACAATATACTCTGCCTCGGTTGTAGAAAAATATATTGATGATCGGTTGTAGAAAAAGATATTGATGATTTTTTCTTGCTTAGTCATGATACTAAACACTCACCCAAGTAGAACGTTGCTCCACTGGTGCTTCGTCAGTCATCAATACAACCTTCCCAATCTGCATCTATGTAGGCAATAAGTGATAGATCATTTCCATTTGGATACCATAATCCAAACTCTTTTGTTCCTTTGATATATTTGAAAATCCTCTTCACTGCTAATACATGTGATTCCTTTTGTGTTGCTTGAAATCGTGCCACATGTCCAACTGTCTGCATTACATCTGGTCTGGATGTTGTCACATATAGTAGGCTACCAATCATTGACATGTATTTCCTTTGATCTATAGACTTTGAATCATCATCTTTGCTCAACTTGCAATTGGTTTGCATGGGAATGATAACTGGTTTGCAATCTTCCATTCTGAACCTCTTTAGCATTTCTCTGATATACTTGGTTTGAGAAATAAAAATTTATTGGTTTCTTAATGTATCTGAAGTCTCAAAAAGAAGGATAGTTCCCCAAGTAATGACATTTCAAATTCATTCTACATATCATTTTCAAATTTATGTCTTAACATGTCATCATCACTACCAAAAATAATATCATCAACATAAAATTCAATTAATAAAATACTATCTTGACTTACCTTGATGTAGAGGTTGTTGTCTGAACTTCCTTTTATGAACCCTGTCTGTGGTAGATATTTATCTAGTCTAGAGTACCATGCTCTAGGAGCCTTTTTTAGACCATACAAGGCCTTCTTTAATTTACACACATAATTTTCATTCTCTGACAATTGAAATCCTTCTGGTTGTTCAATGTATACTTTTTCTTCAAGTTCCCCATTCAGAAAAGTTGATTTTATGTCTATCTGATACACTTTAATATTTTTGGAGCATGCATAAGCTAAAAGCAATCAGATTGCTTCCATTCTGGCAAATGGGGAAAATGTCTCTTCAAATTCAATTCCTTCAACCTGTGCATATCCTTTACATACCAATCTAGATTTTTTCCTTGTAACATGTCCATCTTCATTCAATTTATTCCTGTATACCCACTTTGTGTTGATCACATTCTTATCCTTTGGTCTTGGAACCAATTCCCGAGTGTCATTTTTCTCTATTTGATCAAATTCTTAATACATGGCCTTATTCCAAAATTCATCCTTGTTGGCCTCTTCAAAACAGGTTGGTTCAATCGTAGATGAGAGTGCTAGGTGCAGTTTTTCTGGTGAACGCATTCTTCTTCTAGTCTCAACTCCTGCATCTTTGTTTCTGAAAATATGATCTGAAGGATGACTCTTCTGTACTCATCTACTAGGTGTCTTTGGAGGCACTTGTTGAACTTGCTCTTCTTCTTCTATCGGATCCTCTTCATATTCCCCTTCTTTTTCATCTTTTGTTTCTTCTTCATAAAGTTGTTCCATTGATTCATTTTCTTCCTCCTTTAATTCTTGTCTACCTGTTTCATCAATTTTTACGTTGATGCTTTCCATAAATTTGTTCAATCTCAGGTTGTAACACTTGTATTCTTTCCTTGTACTTGAGTAACCAACAAGTACTCCTTTGTCCACACGAGATTCAAACTTTCTCATTCTGCCATCTTCTCTTTTGATGTAGCATTTGCTTCCAAAAACTTTGAAGTGCTTCATATTTGTCGGTCTTCCTTTCCATAGCTCGTAGGGATTTTTGTCAGTGTTGTTTATGAGCATTACTTTGTTTTGAATGTGAACTAATGTATTCACTTCCCATGTCCAAAAAATATCTGTCAATTTGGAATCCATTAGCATTGTTCGAGCTATTTCCAGTACTATCTTGTTCTTTCTTTCAACAACTCCATTCTGTTGAGGTGCCCTAGAAACAGAGAATTTTCTTTTTATTCAATGATTGTTGCAGTAGTCCATAAATTCCTTTGAAGTGAAATCTACTCCATTATCATATCTCAAGCATTTGATTTTTTAATCCATTTCATTTTCAACCATTTCCTTGTAGATCTTGAAGTTTTTAAAAGCTTATGACTTATTCATGAGAAAGCAAACTGCATTCATTCTTGTATAATCATCAACAAATAACATAAAGTATTTCTCACCTTTTAAACCCTTTGTTGTATTTGGTCCAACTAGATCAGTATGCACAATTTCCAATGGTCTTGTCGTTGAATATTCCTTTGATTTGAACATGGTCTTTGTTTGATTTCCTTGTTGGCAATGCTTGCATAAAGTGTTGGTTGGTTTCGTGATCTGGGGCATTTCTCTGACTGTTTCTCTTTTGTTGACTTTGAAAAGGTTATCAAAATTTATGTGACCCATTCTTCTATGCCATAACCAACTTTCATCTTCCTTTCCTAGACAACACTTTTGATTTCCAATTTCACTTGACACATATATGTTGCTTGAAGTTCTCGCAGCTGTAGCAATCAATTTTCCTGAACCTTATTTTTTTATCTTGCACTTTTGTGAATCGAAAGTAAATTTATGACCTTGGTCACACATTTGACTCACACTTAGAAGATTATGTTTCATATCTTCTAATAGTAGAACATTTTCTTCCTTGGTATTCTTGTTCCCAATTCTGACTGTACCTTTTCCAATGATTTTAGTTGAATCATCATTTCTGAAGGAAACTGATCCATCTCTTTCCTTTCTTAATGTAAGAAACATGTCTCTATCACTTGTCATGTGTTTTGAACAGCCACTATCAACATACCAACCATGTTTCTTCTGCTTAGCTTGTAGAGAAAGTGTGCATTCTTCTTTGCTATATCGATTCTTCTTTCTTATCCATGTCCTTTTTTGAGGTTCATGTATGTGGTTGTTGTTATTATGTTGTGGTTCTCTAGGAGGGATTTTCATTCTGCAATCTTTAGCCATGTGTACAAAGTTGTTACATTTGTAACATTCCACTTCAATGTTCAATTATTCAAACATTTTGTAACTTCTTCTCTTTGTTTCACTAGGCCTTCTTAGATAACCCTTTTGTGTATGACTTTCAAAGTTGTTTATGTTCTTATTGTTAGCTCTGCAATTCATAGCTTTATGTCCAAAATTATTACATGCATAACATAAACCAAAAAAGATAGTTTGATACCTGGGAGTTGAAGATCTTCTGAAAGGAGGTACTCTTATGAATTCTTATTCTTCCTGAGGCCTATCTGTCGGTTGTTGATTCTGAAATATGAATCTTCTCGGTGGAAGAGTGACCCTGTAATCTTCCATGTAGATATTCATATCTCCTTTGATTGTTTCTACATAGATTTTTGGATATGTTTTTTGCTCTATTGTTTTGAAGCTTGATCCCTTTTCTGTCTGATTTTATCCAAGTCTAGACTTGTCATGATGAGGTTTTTTACTATTGATAGTGTCATCCAAAACTTTTGATTTGTTCTGCATATTTTTCTTTTGAAGATACTTTCTTAATGTGACAATCTTTGCTTCCAAATTTCCAATGATCCTGTCTTTTTCTTCTAGTTGTTCTTTGAGTGCTTCTTCAATTCTTTTATCTTCTTCTATTTGAACCTTAAAATTTGTGATCATTTGTTCTAGTTCTTGACTGTCTTCTTTCTTGTCTAGTTATGCTTGTAGTTTCTTGTTTTTCTTCTTTTATCTTCTGATAACTTCTATGGCACACATCAATTTTTCTTGGTAGTCAACTACTACCTCTTTATATTCTTCTTCGGCTTCTTCATATTCTTCTTCGACCTCTTCATATTATTCTTCATAGTTTTCTTTATCAAAGTCTTCTACTGCCATGAATAGAACTCTTTCTGTCTCGCTGTCATTGGCTTCATCTTCATCTGATGATGAGATGTCTTCTTTGGTGCATAAGCTTTTCTTGAAAGCTTTCTTTGTGGTTATTTTTCCTTTATATGTTTGTTTTCTATTTGAGTAACCTTCATCATTTCTCTTTTTCTTATGAGGAAATTTGTTAGTAAAATGACCAATACCATCACAATTAAAACAAATCAAAGGAAGCTTACCTCTATACCTATCGTTGGTTCCCTTGTTCAATCTTTTGACAAAGTTGGCCACTTCTTCATCATCTTCCGAGACATCATTGTTGTTGTTATGTTCTTTTTCTTTTTGCTTTCCTTTTTGCTTTGACTTTTTGGATCCTTTGAAGGTTACTTCTTTTATATCTGGATTTTTCTGCTCAGTTCTCATTTCATATGCTATGAATATTCCATGTAATTCGTCCATGCTTATTGAGTTCAAATATGCTCTTTCTTCTAGTGTTGATATCTTAGGGTAAAATCTCATAGGAAGAGATCTTAGTACCTTTTGAACAATTAAAGATTCTTTGATTTCTTCTCTCAATCCCATGATTGCATTTATCATTTCATCGACTCGTAAAAAGTAAGTTGCAATATTCCCATCTTCCTTCATCTTTAGTTGTTTGAACTGACCTCTATAAGTTTGAAGCTTTGTTGCTTTGACTTTTGAATCTCCTTCATAAATATTTTGAAGTTTGTCCCAAATCTCTTTAGTGGATTTACAATGTGCAACTTTGGTGAATATTGATTCTCCAAGACCATTCAAAAGTGAATTAGTGGCTTTGGAGTTATTCTGACTGAGTTTTATTGCTTTGTCATTTGTCGGCGAAACTACTGGTGTTGTGTATCCATCTACAATTGATTGCCAAATTTCAAATCCTTGTGCCTGTATATATGTTTTCATCCTTATGCTCCAAAATGCATACTTTTGTCCATCAAACTCTGGTATTCCATTTTTATACATGTTGTTGCTCTCCATGATCTACCTTTCAGTGGTTAAACTGATTTCTGAAGGAACCTTCTCTAATACCAATTCTTGGATTACTAGGGGGAGTGAATCAGTAATATATAAATTTAATCATTTTTCACAAAAAATGCAAGTGTTATATCAATGTAGCATTATCATCCAATAGTTACAGAGTAAATAAACAATGAACAAATGAGAAATCACACACATACACAGTACACCAGTGTTT
>ML798308.1:434471-446978 GCA_009831015.1 Picea engelmannii | reverse complement strand
GACCTGGATTTATTTCCCGAAGCATAAGGGTGAGGTCTTTGCACGGTTCCAAGAGTTTAAAGCTCTTGTTGAGAACCAAACAGGAAAGAAAATTAAAGTATTGAGATCTAACAATGGAGGTGAGTATGCCTCGGATGAGTTTATTGATTCTTGTACTACGAAGGGCATCAAAAAAGAGATGACAGTTCCTTACAACCCTGAGCAGAATGGGGTTGTGGAGAGGAAGAATAGGTCGATAACTGAAGTTGCCAGATCGATGATTCATCACCAGGGATTACCTTTTTTCTTGTGGGTTGAGACTTGCAACATTGCAGTTTATCTGCAGAATTGGAGTCTGTTGACCACCTATTCAACTAGGGGGTCAACTCCATGTACCATGAAGATATGCATCATCAGATGCTACCAAGTCAGAGACTTTCTGGTTCTACAAGGCATTTTTGGCCTTCAGCATGTATTTTTGTAATTGGTCGCTCCCCTACGTGGGATAATAATGTAATGGGTTTGCATGGATCATAGTTAGGTCAATTACATTAGGACTTCATCATTAGAGGAGTCCCTTTCACTGAGTGTTTTTTTTCCTCGGGTTATTAATTTGGCCTAACCAGCGTTATTAATTTCCCTTGAGTTTTTCACTCCCACAAATAATTCCTCCAAAGTGGTGAAAGGTGTTCTAATGGTTTTGTCCTCTAGTAGCTAGTGTTTAGGAACGATGTAAATGACCATGTAAGACATCTCTCAAAGTTTTGCGGAATTCTGTCGAGTCTAGATAAGTTTTTTTAATTAATTAAAATTGCCTAAGGTTGGGTAATTTTAATTATTTTTTATAAAAAATGTAAAAGCTAGGGGCTTGGGCTTTTGCTAGGGGTATTTGTGCTTAAAAGAGATGGAATGAGACCCCCTACACCCTTGGACCAAGTTTCAGCTCAATTGGACAACTTTTGCTAGGTGTTTTTCCATAGGGAGTCTTAGTCAGTCAAAATAGCAATTTCAATTGCTAGTCATGACATAGTAAAAATGTTATTTTTTGTAATTATGAGCTAAATGAGTAAAGTAAAGGTGGGAGATGATGAGTAAACACATTCCTAGCCTACCCAAACCCCTTTCTAACCTTTACACACACCCCTCACTCATTCCTCACTTCATCAAGTTCGCCCCCCTAAAGGATTTGTGCCCCCCTTCATGTGGAAACCTTAGAAAATGCAATTTTATGTTGTGTGGGGCCCTTTCACCATAGGTGCGCCCTTCCTAGCCTTCCACCTCACCACTTAGATATGTCCCACTCATTCCACCTCATCTATCCTTGCCAAAACCTTAAGTGATTGTGCCCTCTCCATAGTGATCAATCTATTTTGTAAAGCATTAATCTAATTGGCATGGTTAATTTCCATTTGTTTAATCAACTGAGTCCACTCCTTAATGTTATCATTAGAAGACTCTTGACCCTCTACTTTCTTCTTCCTTTCCTCAACATTCTTGGAAGAAGATCCTCTTGAAAAACCAGGAATATTAGACTTCCTAGCATCTTGCATACTTTTATCTATCCTTACTACAAAAGTTTGTGCATTCTTAGGAGTTTGTGGATCCTTATCCCTTAGTTGATATCTGATTTCCCCCTCAAAGGCCTCCATGTAATGAATTAAAATTGATGTATCTGGAGGATTAATAGTTGTAGGGAGACTTTTCACCAAGTCATTGAATTTTTTGTTGAATTCATCCATAGTTTCATTCTCTTTTTTCTGACTTGTGCTAAGGGCAGCTAGCAAAAATCGGTTCTCTTTCTGATCACCCCATCTTTCTCTAAAAGCTTTTTGAATTTCGGCTAGGGTGTTAAACTTGTTAGGATCTTGTTCTGAAAACCATTTAGCAGCATCCCCCTCTAAAGAATACACAAACAAAGTCATCTTCGCATCCTCTTCATCATGACCACGGCACCACTTCCCAATACATAAGTCAAAACTTAGGAGGTGAGCATTGGCACTGTTGACCAACTATTCAACTAGGGGGTCAACTCCATGTACCATGAAGATATGCATCATCAGATGCAAACAAGTCAGAGACTTTTTGGTTCTACAGGGCAATTTTTGCTCCAACACATTTTTGTAAACGAAATTTCCACACCCCTGCGTGGGTTAATAATGTAATAGGTCTGCATGGATCATAGTTAGGTCAGTTACCTTAGGATTTCTTCATTAGGAGAGTTCCTTTCACTCAGTGTTTTTTATCCTCATGATCTTAAACTGGCCTAACCAGCCTTATTAGTTTCCCTCGAGTTTTTCACTCCCACTAGCAATAAATCCTCCAAAGTGGCGAAAGGCGTTCTAATGAAGTCACCCTCTGGTAGCTAGTGTTTAGGAATGATGTAAATGGCCATGTAAGACAACACAAAATGTTTCGTGATTTTTAGTCGAGTCTAGATAGGTTTTTTTTAATTAATTAAAATTTCCTAAGGTTGGGATTTTAATTAATTGATTAATTGATTAATTTTTTATAATTAATGTAAAAACTAGGTCCTTGGGTTTTTGATAGGGGTATTTGTACCCAAAAGAAATGGAATGAGACCTCCTACACCCTTGGACCAAGTTTCAACTCAATCAGACAAATTTTGCTAGGGTTTTGTCCACTTAGGAGTCTTAGTCAGATAAAAGCAATTTTAATTGTTAAACCCAAGACATGGGAAAATGTCAATTTTGTAATAAATGATCAAATAAGGTAAAGTAAAAGCGAATAATGGTTGAGAGAGACTCCCTAACCTACCCAACCCCATTTTCTAACCTTTACACCCCCATTTACTTGCTTTCCTTTTAATTTATCCTTGGGATTTGCACCCCCATTGGGGAATGCGTCCCCCTCCCACGTGTGAGTTTGGAAACTCACTTAAGATTGGGTCATGGGCCCCTCCTCATGAGGTGCACCCCTCCTTACCTCTCCACGTCACTTCTAGGAGTGTGTTCTCCATACTCCAACCACACTCCTCCTAAATCCTCACGCTTTCCCTTGGAAGTGCTTCCTCACTCTCTGTGAATAAGGGAAACATCAAACAAGAAAATAGAAACTAGCTTTAAGGCTAGTTTGTGGGCCTCTCCTTGGCCAATGCACCCCTCTTGCTTGACCAACTCACCCATCCACTTACCTTTCTTTCCATTCTCCTCATACCCTAAAAGCTTGCGCCCTCATTGGTTGAAGTTCCTCATGAGTTTGGATTTTGACATTTGTCAAAGATCCAAGAGGGGTCTCTTTGGCCTCTCCTGCTATTTAAGAAACCTCTCCCTCATTCATTCAACACGTTTCTTCTGAGTATTGTTATGCTACCAAATTCTCTCCATCTCCCTCTCTCTCTCTCATTGTCACTTTGCTTCATCCATTTGTTCTTGAAGAGCTTGGAGCAACTTTGTTTCTACAACCTCTTCCATTGATAATAAAGGAATTGCTTTGGAGGAATCGGGGAGTATTGGACTTTGTCTGCATGTTCCATCTATTTGCGAGGCGATATTGCTCTTTTCTTTGAATATTATTATGATCATTGAGTAGTTTTGCTTAAGTAAAACTTTGTTTGCTTAGTTGGGTTTAGTAAAACTTATAGTTGTTGGCCTATATGCATTGTGTTCATTTATAATACTAACTTTGTTGTGTTATTAATGCATGCAGTCCATTATCTACTTAGTCTCACATTCTATTTGAAGTTTGCAGGTCATCTTAAAGAGAGTTGTTGGGATAGATTCAAGCAAGCATCTACTCTCATCTCTTACTAAAACTTCACAACTTTCTGATTATCTTTATGCTTCATTCATATTCTGATTTTGGATGCTAACTCATTAGATAGGTCAATATTATCAATTATAATTTCTGGTTTGTATATGTAGGAAGTTTTTGTTGCAAAACAGAAATCTTCTTGATGTTTGTTGAGTGTGTTGCAGCAAAATCAGCAAGCAATAGCTTGCTGATTTTTGCAGGTTCTTGCCAGGTTAAGGGTGCATGTTGCCCGATTTCATCCACAACACACATTCAAGGGCCTCCTTTCAAAGTGGTAACTCTATCCTCTTCTTCTCTTCTATCTAAATCACTATAAGCAAGCCCAAAGGAGTGTACCCAAGTGGCTTGCATTATTTTCTTTTCAGTTTTTGCTTTCCAAGTTTTAGTTTAGCTTCTCTTCTATCTTTACTTCATAGTTTAACTAGTTTAGTTGTGGATATCCACATGCATGCTTAAAGTTAAAATTATCTAGAGTAGACCTCACACCTAAATGCTAGCTTAGAGCCCGTGGAGGCTTTAGAGTAAATCTTTGTTTTTCATTGCATGCAAGTCATTTACTTCTTAAGTATTTATCTTACACACATGCATGCAAACACTGGTATCATAAAGGCTTAAATAATCGTCATTTTCAATTTCGCAAGTATTTTCCAGTTCTTCACATTTACATGCAATAACTTCATAATTCAAGAACTTAACTTGCATTTTCAGTTTTGAGCAAGCATTAAGCACTCAAACATCGACACTTTTGAGCAAGCTCTAAGCACTCAAACATTTCAATACTTAGCTCATAGGTTTAAGAATTTATTAGACTTAATAGGGCACCTTTACCAACCATCTTCGCCATTTAAAACGGGGTCAGAGGAAGCAACGGAAAGGTGCTAGGCCGGGGACGGTCTCGTGGCGCGCGGCGTCTTTTTACGGGAGTACTCTTATCTTAGGACTGACCTGTGGAGCTAGGGTCGGCCTCGTTGCCTTACTTCTTGAGCACCCAGCAATTACTTGGTAATTGGGGGAGGAAAGTATTGGGTTAACACTTAGATAGGATTAAAACAAATCTCACTTAATCACTTAATTTAATCCTTGGTCTACAACTTATCGGCAATTTAATTTTACACTTGCAAGCACATTGATCTCATATCTAGATTTACATGCAAGTCATTTTATACGTTGTGGATTAATCTTCTAAGTGGTTATATCTTGATTTCGAAACATTTACTTTTCAAGCATTTCATCTATATTGTTGTTCCTGTATTTATGGTGTGACCATTCAAGAAGTTGCGCATCCACTTAGAGGCACTCTCTTGACTGGGTCTTGAGTGGTTTTCGTCTTTATGCCATCGATAAGCAGTCCAATAGAGTAAAATCTATTGTGAGCATGCTTGGTTTGATGTGTTGATGGTTATCTTGTCTTGAGTAGCTTTATTTCCTACACATGCAAGCACCTTGTTAGTATCTGTATTTTATCATATATCTTTTGTATCTAGTTCATTTTAACTCTATATATCTTAGATATTCTTTTTGTACATCTTGTATCTATTGTATCTGTATTAGTTTAGCTTTATTGTAATTCTAGATATTCTTTACCGTAATCTTTGTAATCTTGTAACTATCTTGTAAAGAATCTCCCTTTAACTTAGTTGACCCCTTGCCCAATCTTAAGCACTAGCCTTAGTTGTCCTAGGAAAAGGTTTTGACTGTCATCCTATATCGTTGCATCTTGCATTGATGCTTAACATCATAGGCTAGATTCCCCCCTGACCATTTAACAAATTGAAACCAACTCCTAGAACTTTAAACTCTAAATCTCATCTAATAACTAGGGTCTACCCCCCTTGGCTTCCATAGGAGTTAGCCTAGACGGAAGAGGTTCAAGTCAAAGTGATAGCGTGGACTTTGAACCTATGCATTGTGCCTCCGAGGACACTAAGTGAGCAGGACTTAGCTCACGTTTGCAAGTGTGTATAAGGACGGCAACAAGCACTAACTGCATTATTTCCCTGAAAAGCAAGCAACTTCTCAATAGCTTTGTCAGGAATTGCGTGAGGAGCACCTTGAATAGTTGTAAAGTTCAAAGGCCTTAGTAGATTACCCATGATTAAGTTAGGATTAGTTGTAGTATTAACAGTTGTAGGATTATTTTGCTCAAACAAGAATTGGATATCAGAGATTGCTTCTTTTCCAAGACTTTCAAGTAGCCTACGAGGAGCAAGGCGGTTTAATCTCCTCCTCTAAACCTTTTTAGGTTCAGGAAAAGAGTAAACCAATCCTTGTGAATTTCTTCTAGTAGTATACCTCAAAGAATTTTCAGATGTAGTCACCACTTGGAGAGTAAGCAAACAATGAAAAACCAACCCAAGTTAAAAAAATTTAGGGAGAAATTTATTACTTAGTTTTAAAAGAATAAATTAAGTTAAGTCGTTTAGACCAAGGATAAAAGACTTATCCCCGGCAATGGTGCCAAAGATGTTGTCGTCTTTATACACACCTACAAACGTGGAAAAGTCTCAATCCACTTGGTGTGTCCTTGGAGACGCAATGCCTAAGTCCAAACCCACTTGTCACCTCGATTTGGACTTCTTCCATCTAGGCTTACTCCTAGGGAAGCCAAGGGGGGTAGACCATATTTACTATGTGAGTTGTTTAGTGAATTCTAGGAGTTGATTTTAGTTTTGTTAAGTTAGGGGAAATCTAACCTATATGGCAAGTAACAATGCAAATTGTTGATTAAAGTGACATGTTTCCCATAAAATGGCATTGTTGATTCTTTGTCTTGTTTATGTCTTTTACTTCCCTTTTGTGAGAGAAATTAACTTGTAGTGATTAAAATCACTATTTTCACTCACAAAGGGGGTACATAGGTAAAGTGGGTATTCTAAGCAAGAAAATGAATACCCCCAAGGAATATGATGCCTCCTAGTATAACTTATTAAAATTATACATGACTTACAATTAAAATATCTCGTTTTTGCGAGAAAATTTTTATTTGCTGAAAACTTAAAAAAATCCTAAAGGGGACTTAGCGCATTTATATAAGACTTAAAAGTGATGACTAGCATGGTAATATAAATTAGACACTAAACTTAGACAATACACCAAGGCCTAGCCACTAGGACATACTCCAGCTTTGGGGGATATTGAGTGAAAAAACTTAAAAATTATAACTTGCTTGTAAGGCAGCAAGATATAATTAAAAAGTAAAAAAAACACTCTGGAGTAATGTACTAATGACCAAGTCTTAGAGGGCTAAGCCTTTTAAAAAATTCATCATGCTATCTCATCTTATTACAATTCCCCCATGCGGGTATGGAAAATGCAGGATGAAGAACAAGATGTAATGTCCCCACTTTGGGACATCATTACATTTCAGGGTGTTATGATGACCAGAGCAGCCAGATGGATTTTATAGCGAATACAATAACTATTGAGGGGTATTTTGGGGTCCATCTTGCATCGCTCATCCTAATTCATCATTATGATCCATTCCGCCAGATTGACTTTGGTTCCGTTGCATTCTGACGAATTCCATGATTTTGAGTATTTTGAGCTATAGGTTAATTAAATTCACTAAAGAGGTCATTTTGGGCACAATACTTGGAGGAACTTCTCGATGTAATAGCTCATTGGAATCAGGAGGAACAACACTACAAGATAGGATGATAAGAAGTGACTTTCAATGGCCAGGGAAGCCACAAGGAGAGATATGGTGTTTTTCAAAGCTAAAGGTTAATTAATTAATTAAAGTGATTTAATTAATTAATTAATAATTTATAAAGTAAAAGTCACTTTGGAGGGACAACGTGAGCAGGAAGTATAAAAGAGAGGCAAGGGCCTCTATTTTGCCATTCATGTATGATTATCTTTTGATATCTGGCTTCTAGCTAGTGAGCCCATACCTTGGGGGTTTTGAGGGTTTTGACTTAACAAACCCTAGAGGACGATTCGGTGGTGAAAGATTCCACCTAGCTTGTCCCAAGCTTGGTCTCAGGGATGCAATACTCCCCCACACCATTCTAGTTCAGATCTACTCAGTTGTAGGAGGGTTCTACACCAGCCACAGGCACAGGAAGAGAGAGGGTGCACCATTGGGGGTTTCTAGCAAGGGGGGCACACCATTCATTGAGGGAAGTTCGTTCCATGAGATTGACAGGGCTTTTGGGAATTCTAGCACCTGGGTTTTCATTGCAGGGTCTTGGCCATTAGATCTAGTGCATTCTGGAGGAGTTTTATGTGCCATTTGATTTACTAGATGCATTGGACGAATTGAAGGAGAGGAGCACACTTCATAAAGTGATTTCAGTCATTTGATAGATCAGAACTTCACCATTTCGCTTGGGACTTCACCAGTGAGGTAACTGGGCCCCAATCTATCATTCCAGTGGTTTTGTGGAGCATTTGGAGGCCTCTAGGAGGGAGGCCGAATTATCTAGGTTTTCAGCCATCTAGTGGGCCGCAAGTCCAACAGAGGGTTATTCATTTAGTGGGTCATCTCTTCACCGATCCACCTGAGACTTTACCCGGGGTCTTGTATTGGGTCGATCTACAGTTTGGCATATTCATCGGAGGGTTTAGTGGTCTTTGGCAGCAGAGCCGAATTGTTGAGGGTCTTCAGTGTTCCAGCAGGGCGTAGCATCATCTAGCTTGGGGTTTGGCACTTCATACGGCCCAAATCTCTCGTGTATTGGTCTTCAGGGTATATTCAGCCTGGGGGCTTGTAGTTACTCATCGGGAGCATTTTGTAGCATCTCCTAGTATGTTTATTGGATCCATCTATTGATCATTCCAGATCTGCATCATTCTTGTATCAGGTTCTTATTATTATGAATAAAGGTCAGATCTGAATCATTTTTGGGTTGTCTATTATATTGTTGATCTTCATATGGTTGAGGTATGTTTCATTGCTTTATCTTCTTATCTGTTGCTRCAAACACACATATAAATCATCAGTATAACCTTAAGCGCAACCTAAAGGATCACAGTAAGCAAAGTGTTTGACGAAATGCCACAACCAGTAACAGTTTAAAAATCATCCAAAAACGTGATGTTCCTGACAGTTGGCTTGGGAACATTACAGTGGTATCAGAGCTTAGACTCCTGCCAGCCTGAGGGGTCTTCCATAAGGAGAAATGGATATGTTATACTTTGCTAGAGAGATGGTATTCTGTGAGAGGGAATATTACGCCCTTRGGGATGAAACTAGGGCTCAATTAACATTCCAACAGTTTGTATCTATAAAAAACCCTAGGTGGAGCAAAGATGAGGTTACACATTGGGTCAACATAACAGAGGAAAAGAGAGCTATGGCAGCTAGATGGAGGGAAGCATAGAGTAACCCCCCACCCATTAGGAGCAGGCAACGTTGCTACAGTTGCAAAGTGCCTTGGGAACCAGATCATAGATGTACGGGTAGAGGTAAGAAACACATTATTGAGGTACACTATGACAGTGATGATGAGGTGTGTGAGGATACAGAGCTAGAGATAGATGCTTATTTGGAGCAGTCCGATGATGTCAGTGACTTGCACAGAGGCTAGTGATTCTTGCACGCTTGAGGAGGATAGTGACCCTTGCACATTGGAGGAGCAGTGGGATGGACAGGATGATAGCACTTATGTTTCAGCAGCCATATCACATAGTGTTGATGATCTTACACCTCAGCAGAGTGGTGACACTAGTAGGGATCCACACGTATTAGCACCTAGACCTGACGAGCTACCTATGATGACCGTGACACATCTGTCATCTATCCAGACACCCATGATAGCCACGCCACCTGAGGATATCAGTGGCATTTCAGATATGATAGAGGAGCCGTATGTGAGGGATGCAGACCAGGGACATATGGATCCACAGATCCAGGAGGAGATACATGATGTACACATAGTTGACCTTACACACACATATCAGCATGAGGTGAGTGGGTCACTTCTTTTGGAGACTCCACTGTTTGATCAGGCTGGGGAGATTGACAACTGGATGGGACACTTACTTCCAAGACCAATCTGCAGTGATGAGGGTGTACACCTTATTGGTCAGGATGACCATAGCACGTGTCTGGACACATCTATATGGGATCCAGGCACAATTGATAGTAGCAGGGTGAGTGCACAGGAGGATACAGCTGCTCATACAGGATACAGTGTGATTCAAAGGGAGATACCATCTGGTGATGGGGTGCAGTGGCATACAAGAGGACCCAGTAACACAGTGGACAGTAGGCAGTTCAGTACCTTATCTTTTGCAGAGACTGTTGTTGGGGATTCTAGGGCTGACACTAGCAGGGTTGACACTAGTAGTGAGGGGCTTGAGGTGGCACCTCAGCATGACTATAATCAAGAGTCACACTACTTGACAGGACAGTTGAGAGTCAGTGAGGATATGATCATGGTAGCCACCAGGCGCATTGATGACATGCATGCATTGATGGCAGATTACTGTTGGAGGGCATCGATGGCACGCCGCACATGGCAGTTCAGATGGGGGATTTGCCATGGATGACTTTCATACGCTCAGGGAGAGAGTATCTGTGATGAGGACCAACTACCAGCAGTTGTTGACAGACAAGGACTACCTATTGAGGATGGGCGTGATGTATCACGAGGCTCTGAGGGAGCAAGAATCGGAGGTGGACAGGCTCACTCATGAGTTGGAGAGCACCCAAGGATTCTTGAGAGGCACCCAGATAGCCCTTCAAGAATCAGAGTCCAGGCCAGGGGAGCTTCTTGAGGAGATTCGCCAGAGACCCACTACACCTATCTTAGTGGAGAGTCAGATATACTCTGCAGTCACATTGCTAGAGGGTGTTGATGGGTTGGCAGAGGAGCACCAGTTGATGGAGGAGCCTGAGGAGTACCTAGGATCGTTGATGAGTATGGGGAGTTATGATCTGGAGGCACAGGAGCTACCCATTTGTGTTACGAGAGTGGTTGACCTTCATGTAGAGGTTGATCCAGTAGTACACCCAGGATCTATGATGCAGCATGAGTATACTGGAGATGACATGAGTATGCAGGAGCATACAGCGGTGAGTGATAGCTCACAGAGACATGCCGAGATGTACGGTGGGATTCAGAGGGGTGTATTACCTTGCAGGGAGGAGACACACTTAGGGGAGCATGCAAATGTCACTCCTTTGCAGCAGCACATAGTTATGAGGGAGCACCTTCACCGTATCAACAGTTGCATGGGAGATGAGGGATGGAGGTTGGTTGACCAGCAATTGGAGGAGTTACTTCCGATTGTACTGGATGATTGGGATTCGGTGATGACTACAGGAGAGTATGTACCATGGGTACCGATGGACGAGATTTTGGTTGAATCCTTGGGATTGACCAAAGCATGTGATGTTTTACAATCCTACAATGGGCTACAGATGTTTTTGTTAGCCCTTCCTGACACTTTTATCATAGACAGCAGCATGAGGAGAGATAGACAGTGGCTGAGGACATGGGGAGTGGCTAGGTTGAGACCACCTGACATGAGTGCTTTTACGACATACAGTAGGATAAAGGTGGATCGTCATAGGCAGCCAGTTGAGGCTTGGTGCGTGATGATGAGCATCATAGGCCAGGGGATAGCAGACATCTCAGGGGACAACACAGCTACAGATTCTCAGGAGGATGAGCACGGAGGGCTTCCGATGGTGATCAATATGACACAGGAGCAATCAACAGGGATTGGAAGTGATAAACTTCCAAGTCTGCCATGGGATCCAAAGTTCATTTTGTTAGCAGATTGTTTCACTTTATGATGACCCAAGTTACGCCAGAGAGCCACATACTCCACCTTGGGTTGGTTTGGAGTGGGCCTGCAAGGACTTGTCCTATAGATCGAGACAGTTTCTCCCTCGTGATCATCATGATCGGGCATGGAGATGGTTGGGTCGATACTACTTCCACAGAGAGATTTTTACAGATGCAGTTTTTGGACAGCAGGTCCAATTGCCACAGGTATTTTAGCTTGAGGATCCAGGAGTGGAGGATCCAGTATATATACAGGGAGCAGTCAAGCATGGTCAACGTAGTGCAATGCCAGCATGGTGATCTTCAACAGAGACTAGCATGGGACCCAGGGATTGCAAGGATGAGCATTTCACTGACTGACAGGGGCGAGTGGACCTTTGCAGGGGCAAGTTGTTTTGACTTTCCATTGAGGTTCAATGTTGAGGAGATCACATCTCTTGAGGGTGTCTCACGGAGGTCTTGCAGTACCTCATTCTGGCATCAACATGTACAGTTGATGGAGGTCGTGTTGATCTTGGTAGGGACTTGGAGGATGGACTCATCCCTGGATGAGGCCATGTGTCATGTGCAGGAGATTCACAGAGTTGATATATTTCAGGACTATATTTCACAGGATATTGCAGTTCAATTCCTAATATGGGACCCAGGGGGTGGAGCATATGATAGTTCATCTATGGATGGGTTCTACTGTGTGTCCTACAGGTGGACATGGGATCTTGGTATTATACTTGGAGGGATTTGGTTATTGCTTGAGGACAAGCAATATTCTAGTAGGGAGGACTGTAATGTCCCCACTTTGGGACATCATTACATTTCAGGGTGTTATAATGACCAGAGCAGCTAGATGGATGTTATAGCGAGTATAGTAACTATTGAGGGGTATTTTGGGGTCTGGCTTGCATCGCTCATCCTATTTCATCATTATGATCCATTCTGCATAGATTGGCTTTGGTTTCGTTGCATTCTGATGATTTCCATGATTTTGAGTATTTTGAGCTATAGGTTAATTAAATTCACT
>ML798308.1:377240-387537 GCA_009831015.1 Picea engelmannii | reverse complement strand
CCTCAATATCTCTCGAACTCTCTGTCACCCCTATCTGGCTACTCCAGTAGGCATAACACTCTGAAATGTTGTAATGTTATCATGTCCCAAAATGGGGACATTACACACACCACATAAACAATAAGGAGAACGTGGCTCAAACAAGGGGAAGCAACAATAACAAGACAAATTCAAGGGGGTTTTCTTTAATGGAAAAATGTCCACAAAGGTCTCATGATATAACTTACAAGCTTTTATCATCCCAGCATAAGAGGAAGGTCAATGATGTGATCATGTCCTTCTTCTTAACTGCTCCTAGGTCTCATGGACCATCCCGGGAGAGAAGAAGATCACACATCATCTATACTTGGTACTTAACCAAGAAACTGCCTAGTCCCATACTAGGATACCCTAGAACACAACTGGGGGCCCTAGATCACCACTAGGGTCTTATCCACCAAGGTACACAACCAAGGATCAATCCAAGCACCGAGCAAGGATTCCTTGGAACACATCCGGGGGCCCTAGAACACATCTAGGGACTTACATCATCAAACTGCTTGGTCCTTGACAAAGAACCCCAGCAATACAGTAGGGGCCCTCACTAGGGTCTTTTTCCATGGCTCTAACTACTTGGTCCCAAACTAAGAACCCCAGGAGTGTACTGGGGGCCCTAGATCTCAGCTAGTGTCTTTGCCATCCTCCCGGAGAATGGCTCTTGCAGCTTCTTAATTTTAACATTTTTCAATCCATGAGTCTAGTTTTTCAATTATATTTGACTCGGGAATCACTAACTGGTTAGCGAATTCAGTACTATTATAATTATTATGTTCAGTGGGAGCGATAGAAATATTGATATATTTCCCTCCAAGTGTCCCTTTGCCTCTAAATAGCACTGAAGCAAGAACTCTTGAAGTTTTAAGGAATCTTCTTTTTTTCGTATTACTTGGATCCATTTTTCTTTCATTAATCATTTACGATAAATAATATCTTGTGTAACCTTTGTATAACCTTGATATACTTGGAATAAAACAATATATTCCCTTTTTTTACTTCTTTAATATTGGCTTCACAAATTTCGAAATACTCCTCCTTCCTTCGAAAATGGCCCTTTTATACATTTTGGTAATTATGTACCTTAAAACTTTAAAATACTCTTATGTATTCCTTTTTAATATAACCCTTATAATGAACTTTGAAATATAATAAAATATATTTTTTTTACTTTTCCTAAATAACTTTGTAATTTTATAAATCACTCGATGTTATGACAACCCTTTTATTATATCAACGGCTTATGATTCTTGAAATATTTTTAATCCACCCTTTTGAGACTTTCTTGATAAAATTGATATAAGGTATTTATAAAGCTCGCGATTGTGTCAATAGATGTCAAGGACTATTGACCCAATTAGACGTGATTATTCCTTTTGTCACTTGAGGCGACCTTAGCCATTAACGTTTCAATCGTGGATAATATCTCAGGCCCGAAATGGCTTGACAATCAATGGATGTTGCCCAGAAGGTCACAATTTTGTTACCAATGAGTTCACCCTATTGAACGGTTTTGGCGTCTCTTATGGATGGTTTGTGTTGTCAACTCCTCCGTCCAATCCGTCAATACCTAGTGGTAGCTTCAACTGCAATAGGTTTAATTTGATTGACCGATAGTAATGGCAGTTAATAATTCTCGTAGAGGTCAATGAATCTTTAACCCATGACGTTTTATCTATTAATTAGCTGCAGATTTTAATAAATGGAAACACTCATTTGATTATGCAACCCTGTTATACAACACTCTAAACAAGCTCGATTCCAAGGTCTGACGAATGTCAATTCTTATGGCTATAGCTATCAAAGATGTACTCAGAATGGTTGCTCTTTCAGTATGTTAATGATGAGGTATGAATGTCAAACTAATGCTATCCGAGTGACAACGTAGCTTGAAACCCTTGACCAGATTCCAGCAACAATTATCCCCACAGGCATTGTCACAATACATTGTGAATATATTTTTTTCAGACAGATATGACCTTTCTTTAGCAGAAATTCTGAATGTTAAATGGCCAAAGGCCTTGTTGACCGCCTCTTCAACTAGGGGGTCAACTCCATGTACCATGAAGATATGCATCATCAGATACAAACATGTCGAAGACTAATTGGTTCTACAGGGCATTTTTTGCTCCAGCACACAGTTTTGTAAGTGGGATTTCCGCACCCCTGCGCGGGTTTATAATGTAATAGGTCTACATGGATCATGTTAGTTCAGTTGCCTTAGGGTTTCTTCATTAAGAGAGTTCCTTTCACTGAGTGTTTTTTATCCTCAGGAGGTTAATGTGGCCTAACCAGCCGGGTTAATCTCCCTTGAGTTTTTCACTCCCACTAGCAATAAATCCTCCAAAGTGGTGAAAGACGTTCTAATGAAGTCATTCCTAGGTAGCTAGTGTTTAGGAATGTTGTAAATGACCATGTAAGACAGCATGCAAAATTTCGCGTAATTCCGTCAAGTCTAGGTAGGTTTTTTTTAAGTTGGGAATTAATTAATTAATTAATTATGGGTAATTAATGTAAAACTTAGGTCCCAGGATTTTTGATAGGGGTATTTGTACTCAAAAAAAAGATAATGAGACCCCCTACACCCGTGGACCAAGTTTCAGGTCAATCGGACAAGTTTTGCTAGGTTTTTTGTCCACGTAGGAGTTTTTTCGGAAAACGACGTTTTTAATTGCCAAACCCAAGACATGGGCAAATGTCAATTTTGTAATAGTTAGTCAAATCAGGTGAAGTAAGTGATAATTAATGATGAGAGGGACCCCACGTAACCTACCCATACCTTTCCTAGCCATTGATTACCCTTTATACCCACACTTTAATTTATTTCCCCTTTGAAGCTTACGTTTCCACTAAAGCTTACGTCCCACTCCCACGTAAATGTTGGAAACTCTCATCAATTAAAGAGTGGGTCCCTTCCTCCTCTCCTACGCCTACCTTCCCCCTCCACGTCATCCAAGAGTGTGTCACTCACACTCCTCCCACACGCCCTCACTAATTCCACGCTCCTTCCACACCCTCACGTATAACTCATGCTTTCCCTCACGTAAACTTGGAAAGCCCACACGTGAAGTCGGAAATTGCTTTGATTAAAAACGTGGGGCCTCTCCTCTTCCACTCGCGTGCCAATGGGGAGTGTGTTCAACACACTCTACCCACACGTCCCCACTTTCCCTCACACTCCTCACACTTTCCTTCCTCACTCACGGTTTTCCTCTTGTAAAAAGTGGGTAAAGCTTATGGGAGATGGAAACATCTTCCATGAAAGCAAGAAACTCTCCCTTTAACCTATGCGTGGGCCTCTCCTTGCCTAATTCTCCCCTAATCTCTTGCTTTCTCCTCATCCACTTCATCTTCTTTCCATTTCCCCTCACCCTAAAAGCCTATCATCTCATTGGTTCGTTTTACCTTTGAGTTGTCTTTCCCTTTGGATCTTCACTCAAACTTCATTAGCATTTTCTATCCTTCCTCCTCATTCTTTCACTTTCAGATTTTGGTATCTAACGTGCTTAGATAAGTCAAATAAATCATTACAATTTTCTGGTTTTTGTATGTACGAAATTTCTGCCTAAAAACAGAAATTTCATAACATTTTTTAGTGTACTGCAGCATAAATCAACAAGCAATAGCTTGCTGATTTTTGCAGGTTCTTACCAAAACAAAAGGGCATGCTACCCAATTTCAAGCACAACACACCCTCAAAATAACTCCTTGAAGTGGTAACACTTTCTCTTCTTTCTCTTCTCTCTAAAATACTATAAACGCAAGCCCAAAGGAGTTGTACCCAAGCGGCTTGCCTTCCCATTTGAGTCTTTACTTTGCATGCTTTAGTTAGATTTTCTTTATGTTTTTCAGATCTTAGCTTAGTTAGTTTAATCATTGATATCTACATGCATGCTTAAGGTAAAATTATCTAGAGTAGATCCAACATAACATATGCTAGCTTAGAGCCCGTGGAGGCTTAGATTAAATCTCTTTTTCAGTTGCATGCAAGTTCATTTCTTTAATCTCTATCTTACACACATGCATGCGCTAATTGGTTAATTAATCTTTTCGATTATGTCATCTACTTTACATGCAAGCAATTGTTTCTTAAGTCTTCTATCTTATGTACATGCATGCAAGTATCATTATCTTAAGGGCTTAATCAGTCATTTTACTTTCCGCAAGTTGTCTACTTTGTTTTATATTTCACATGCAATAATCACATTAAAGCTTTCAACTTGCAATCTTGTGTTTCAAAGGCTTTAGCCTTCACATTCAACTTTTTCAGTTCTTAAAATTTACAAGCAATAAGTCAATCACTTAAGAATCTGCAATTTCATCGTTTAAGAGTTCACACTCATCTTTAGTACTTTGGCAACTTTATTTGAGCAAGCTACAAGCACTCAACACACTACATACTTAGCTCATAGGTCTAAAATAAATTAATTAGACTTAATAGGACACCATAACTCACCATCTTCGCCATTTAAAACGGGGTCGAAGGAAGGCAAGGGAAGGTGCTAGGCCGGGGACGGTCTCACAGCACGCGGTGTCCTTTCCGGGAGTACTCTGATCTTAGGGTTGACCTGTGAAGTTAGGGTAGGCCTCGTTGCCTCACTTCTTGAGCATCCAGCAGTCACTTGATAACTGGGGGAGGAGAGTTTTTGGGTTGACACCTAGATAGGGCTAAAATTAATCACACTTAACCACATAGTTTAATCTTTGATCTACAACATCAGCACTTTAATTTCACACTTGCAAGCATTCAGATCTCACATTTACATTCATATGCAAGTCTTTTATATGTTGTAGAATAATTGCTTAAGTGTTTATATCTCTCATCTGGAATATTTCATTTTTCAAGCATTTCATCTCTCTTGTATCCCTATATCTGTGGTGTGATCCTTCAAGAAGTGCACATTCACCTAGAGGCATTCTCTTGACTGGGTCTTGAGTGTTTTGCGTCTTTTGCCATTGATAGGCAGTCCAACAGAATTATATCTGTTGTGAGCATGCTTGGCTTGATGTGTTGATGGTTGTTCATCTTTGAATATCTTCTCTTCCTGCACATTTCAAGCACTTGTTAATACCTTGTATCTATTGTATTTAGCTTAGCCTTAATCTGTATATCTTAGGCTTTCTTTCTATATATCTTGTATCTAATCTAGTTTAGCTTGTATATCTCATATATTCTTTTGTATCTATCTGTATCTATCTTGTTATAATTTTGTAATCTTTGTAACTTGTAATTATCTTGTAACGAACATCCCCTTAATTTAGTTGACCCCTTGCCCAATCTTAGGCACTAGTCTTAGTTGCCCTAAGAAAAGATCTAACTTTCATACTTAGATAATTGCATCTTGCATTTGCTGCTTAACATCATAGGCTAGATTCCCCCTGACCTTTTTAACTTATTAAAACCAACTCCTAGAACACTTAATCGTAAATCTCATCTAGTAACTAGGGTCTACCCCCCTTGGCTTCCCTAGGAGTTAGCCTAGACGGAAGAGGTTCAAGTCAAAGTGACAGCGTGGACTTTGAACCTACGCATTGTGCCTCCGAGGACACACTAAGTGAGTCGGACTTAGCTCACGTCTGCAAGTGTATATAAGGACGGCAACAGGCCTGATGTGGTCAAAGACCAGAATTATAGAAACTCTTGAAAACTTGTAGTTGTGGCCAAAGCCAGTACTAGACTTCGCTCTGATACCAAATGTAGTGAACCAATCCGATCCAAACTACACACATCCAAAATATTGGGAACATTATAAAGAAATCCATCTAGATAACATAATAATTGAATAAGAATATATGAATATAAGATATGAGATAGTTTGTTACAAGTGAGAATGAGGGCCATATATATATCCATGCAGGGGTGCCCTTTCATAAGAGATGTAACCTTTCATTATGAGGTGTCTCTTTATTATTAATTAGTAATTATTGATTATTTATTGATTACTTATTTGTTATTTATTTATATCTATTTCTATATATTTGAATTCATAACACCTCAGATGACAAATGCACTTATGGATGGTACATTGTTATTTCACTATACTCTACTTGATATTCCATGCATCAGTGCTGTACTTGGATGTGGTGTTATAACTTCTGAGTAGTTCATGAAAGTGGTAAGCATTAAAATGAGATCCGATAACACTTCATAACATTTAAAGTTTTATTATTTGCCTCATCATACCATGGGGGACAAAAAAATTCTTTAGAAGTGTTGTCATTTTTCAGGTCAGTTTGTACTACTATGAAACTAGTTGAGGTAGTGCTTTCCACATCCTAACCATACTTAACACTTTCCATTTTCAACATTTCACTCCACTCCATCTATAAAAAAGCTATTCCCGATCATGTTTGACTTGTCAAATTTCACCAAAAAGGTCTAATTGAGGAAGCCTAAGTCAATAAAGCCCAAAAGGGCAAGAGGTGAAGAGCTAATAAAATTAAAAGCCTAAATATTAAAGCCTGAGCTATGCCACCTCGCTATGAGGCCAATGCCCTTAGTCAAATGCTTGTCTATGGATATCTAAAGAAAAAGGAACTTGTTCAATAAAATGAACAAATAATGAAAAAGGCAAAAGGGGTAGTAAGAAACAATGTTGAGGAAGGGCAACTCAATGCTAAAGCTCCCTCTTAAAGGCTTCCATATAAAATCCTAGCTCTTGAAGGTTAGTTGAACAAAACTATAAGACCTTTAACACCTTATATGACTTTGAAGATTATCACATGAAGTTTTCCCCTTCCCCTTTCCATACTTATTCATCACATCACCTACCTTTTAACTAGGGACTTAGTAAATACTCTTTGTCCTAGGATTTGTCACATGTATAAGGGTTAATGTTGTTCCCCCATGGTAGAACTTAGGCAAATTCTAAAATTAACCTTTATTATTTTGTGTTAAGAGAAATCACTAAGTGTGCATCACCGAATGGCTTGCAATGAAGTTGGACCCACCACTACAAGTGGACACCTTGTATTGGGATCCATTTACCATGCCTCAAGATTCATGACACAGTATTAGGATCTACGATGCTACCTTGGGATATGTGTATCTGTATTTGGTCATTGATCACATATTTGAATACCCATTTGGGACATGTGCTTGAGGTTTAGTTTTGGTGATGATCAAAGATAATGGCCTTTTGTAATTTTTTTGCTTTTTCATATTGATCATACTTTTTTGGATACCCAATAGAGATGACATGTGTCTCAATTTTGGTCATGATTGGAGATCATGTGATTTTTTACTTTTTGTTTTTTCTAAAAATTATAGTACCCCTTGCCCCCCCTTCTTGCAGTGAAGATGGGCTTCAGTTTTTAGAAGATTCCAAGCACTTTGATATATATCAGGGACAGTGGTGAGATCTTCCATGTTCCACTTGTCTTAGTGCCTTAGGAAGGCTTTGCACTTGGTGCAAGATTGCGTGGCAACAGCTTGTGGGATGCAAGTGCGAGCACCAAGGGTGGACTTGTCGGTATTGATGCCAGCTTGTTGTGGAGCCTTTGGTGTGGTCAAGTAGCTTGGCAGGATGCCCTGCTAGGCCTTTGTATTGCTAGATAGGGTTTGTTGTTGATGGTGGATGCCCTAGCTAGGGTTTGGTAGCAACTAGACTGTCCTTTCTTGGGTGAGCTGAAAGGACCTGTTGTACCAACTTGGAATGAGCTGAGGTATTGTATTGTATCTTCATTTATGCTGTAATATGAAGTGTACCATTGTTGACCAAATTTGTATGTTGCAGATCTGAACATCAGACTTGTGTTCTCATCATTTATGAGTGGTTTCTTGATTGCTTCTATATGTTAGTTTAATGGGACAGTTTTGCTGATATGTTATGTGATTTAGCATGCTAAGAAGAAACTAGAAATCAGATTTACTGCTATGACAAATCTGTTGTAACCTAAGTAATTTTCATATCTGGTTGATGAAGGACATTGTCGCCTAATGGCCATGAATCTTTCCTCCTTCAAGTACATATCTTCAATGTTTATTTTCTTGAGCTTGCCTAGTGATTTGGTTGGACAGAGGTGAAGAATATTGCTGTTGTAGTTTATATTCAGATTTAGCCATCATGCTGAAAGCTCTATGAAATAAATCCAGGAAGCCTCAAGTAAATGAGGTGAAATTTTTTAAGTGTTTTAAAGTGCAAATCCTAAATTTCCACACTAGTTAATATTTATTAAACAAACGCTTACTTTTAGCTTGACATTTTACCCTTTTCTAGGGCTTCCTATCATATTATTTGTATTTTAATACAAGTCAGAATTTTAATTATTCTTAGAATAAATAATTTAAATCACAATCTAAAGGTTTCTTCCTTTATTTATATTTAGCTTTTTCTATCCATCTCTTCAGATTTAAGATTTTCAGATTGGAAATATAAAAATCAAAACTATGAAAACCAAACACATCAAATAAACATGACAGAACCTTCATTAACAAATGACTTCAATATCTCTCTACATTGATTCACTAGTACCAATTATGGGATCTAATTATATAACTTTCTCACCTTTGTACATAATTTTTTTATTATTAACCCATGCCTTAAACAAGAAAGTAATCACAAAGCCCCATATCTCCAGAGATCTTTGTATCGTTGAGTATGTTTTGAACTTGTTCCATTGACCACCAGCAGCCACAGAAACCTGTAAAGATGTCGAAAACTAATAATTTTAATCCTTACTAACAAAAGTAAAGCAGAACATCTAAAAGAAAATGAGTTACAACATAGCAAGAACAATAAGGTTGTTGGTTTTATATAAAGAGTCAAATTTCCTGGTAGCAGAAGAGACTTTTGAAGATATAAAAGCACCATCAAAAAACAAAGAAAGACAAAAACCTCCTCATTGAGTCATTGCTTAAAAAACAATTTGTACCATAGTCCTGAAAAGGTGAGGGAAAATGGATTAAATCTGGTATGAACCCAAATGAAAGCAGACACACACATATATATGATGCCATTTTTCTCATTAATGATTTCCTAATTGATTCCAAATTCTAATATTTGAGAATCTCAAAGTTTCAAGATTGTTTGTGTAAGCAAGTGTATTTGAAAGACAGAATGTAATCTAGAGACTAGAAAAGAAGCTCAGAAGAAGCCATGTTCATCTATAATTAAAACTAATGGAGACTGGAAAACAACCATGTTCAAAGTTTCAAAGAAATGATTTTGTAAAGGAAAATAAAATGGCCATCCTGTCTCGATCCTTCTGGGGTACGAAGGGTTTGGAAAAGGTTTTAGTCTTTGGCACTGAGTCTGCCAAATATCGAGTGCAAAGGATGGCATCCTGCAAGGTGGGAGGCCTGTATGCCTTCACCCATCCTCTCAAAGGCTCGATGAGTCCCTCTGTGAATAGTATGATCAGCCTGGGCTCTAATATATCTGTCACTGCCATGGCTACCCGCTGAAACTCCGTGATGAACGCCTCTATTGTGCCAGTTTGTCTCAACTAGGCTAGATCCCTGAAGTGAATCTCGAGATCCCTCCTGTCAAACCTGTCCATGAGCCTGTAATGTTCCTGACTTGGCTAGTCTAGGAAATGATGTTAATGTGTATGTAGGATCTATTGTTTACAACATATAAATGATCATACAAATAATAAATGCGACAAAGGACTGCAAAGTTTGTATTATGATATCTCTATGGATTACAAAATGGTCGAATGCGGCTGAATAAACTGACAATACTCGACTAAATCAACAGACAAAGGATCTTAGCCAGAATACAAATAAGCAACTAAAAGATAATACCCGGAATATGGGAGCACTGCGGAATCAATGGATGCGCTGGGACTATGGCAGCGCTGACGATAACTGTTGGAAGTCTAGAAAGTTCGCCCTAAGAGCTATACTTCTCGGAATGGCCTAGAAACTGTCCCAAATGATGTGCCATGCTCTAGTCCTCAGTACTAGTATCTGTCGGACCCCTCTGCTGATGAATCTGGACCCCGGATGGATACCCCTAGGGGAATGCGCCCATCTTCTTCTGGCAAAATGCGTCCTAGTGATTCCACCGTCAGAATCAGACGAGATATGTCTCAAAACGACCGTCTTGGTCTACTGGGAAATGGGTCGGAATGGTTTCCCTGAATATGGTCTGATGCTCGCTCTGGAACCCCAAATGTGCTCGCCAAAAGTGTCGCACGTCCAAGTCTGGAAAATGTGTCCCAGTTGATTCCTCCGTCGGAATCTGATGAGGAACTAGGCAAAAGATGTGCCTTGCCCTCCTCTCAAATGGGTCGGAGGGAAATCTCGGAATTCTCCCTG
>ML798308.1:348079-365659 GCA_009831015.1 Picea engelmannii | reverse complement strand
GGAAACACATCCCACATCTTTGTCTTTCCCTTCAACCACTCTTCTCTCTACCCAGTGCCTACAAATAAGATAGAGGTTAGTGTGCAGATACACCACTAAGTCACTTGACATGATGACAAAGAGAAGAGTTCAACAGAAGAGTTTATACTTGAGTGAAGGGTACATTTTTACTGGGGTCATGACAGAAGAGTTCAACAATCAATGCCACCAACATCGAGGTACATAAAGGGTATGGTGCCCTTGATTAAACGCCAGTTTCATACCTTCTTACATGATAGAATCCAGTGGAAACATTGCAATCCTGCCAATCTTGAAACCCTGAAAACCATTAAGTCTGCTGAATTTTGAAAGGGACCTAAAATTCTACTTTCTCCATATGAATTCCAATGAGGTTGGAACCACTCTCAAACATCCTGAAACAATTAATGGTAATGTTAAAAATTTAAGTAAAAGGATGAAAATGAAAGATAAAGGAGAATGTCACTTTTACTTGGGCGGGTAAAATGGATGGGGTGGGGATCTCTTTAAATAGAATTAGTAAAGCAAAATAACCCTTAGTTGCACACTAAAACACCTCACAACCGCAACTTGCATACAAAAATATGAGCCAGGGTCCTTTTCTGAGCACGACACGTGTCCTATTTTCAAGACACGTGTGTCCTATGAATATGACACATTTTAAACGAGTATCCGACACGTGTCCTACCGTTTGGTGTCCGACACGTAGGATTCACGACACGAGGGGGGATTTGGACGTGTCAGGTGACTTAGAGGCTCCCACATCATCTATAGAAGTTCAAAACGTCGTGGTGTATCTTAAATTGTAGTGATGCACGGGCACCATGGGGGATTAGAATATGATTGGGTTCAGATAGAGATGCAGCATTCTCAAAATTAGGGCTTGCAACTGTGCGCGTGCCCCGCTAAATATGTACTTATGGACCATGGTTGATTTGATTTCTTCCCACGTCCTTTTGAGATTTACCTGGTCTATGGGACCTCTTTCCTTGGAATCAAAAGTAGAAGTCGAATTTAATCAAAAAAATCATTAACAATGACACAATACATCATGAAATTTAAATTTTCTAGCTCATTTAAAAATTTCCTTTAAAACAACATGCAATACACGATGCACGGAATTTTGCTAAAATAGTTTCAAACTTAATTTCGATCATCACTCAACAGCATAAATGTTTTTATGACGTGAACGTACAAATACTTGTAGATTTTAAGCCTAAGGTTCTGAAATTTACCTTTTGTTATTGAACATTAAAATAACCCTGAGCGAAGCATGTTAATTTACCTGAAGATTTTCCCGTCCGCCCTGCTTAAACCACGGAACCTCTTGCCCGAGCTCATTGACCCTGGCAGAACCGTCACTCGCCTGCCCCTTGTCGCTGACTGGACCGTTAATTTTCACGTCTCCCGTAGCAGCGCCATTGGTAATCGTCTTCTTGACTAATGCTCTACTTCTTGCGCTGCCGTTACCAGAAACCCTAGCCGTTCCGTTCGTGGACATAAGAGCAGAGCCATTCGACTTCGAATTCAAAGTAAAGGAACCAGAATTTTCGACGACTTTGTATGCAGTTCCATTGCTGCTTCTGCGATTCGAACCGTTGCCCTCGTACTCCATGAGCATCTTGTCGGGATTGGTTTTTTCGTCGTCCGCCATTACTCTGTCGTCTTCAGCAAGGGACGCAGAGACTTTAATCTGGAGCCTTCCCAGCTTAACTCTTGTCGGTAGCCTTCTGAAGTCGGGTTTGAAGCTCGACCGTAAATATAAATGGTCGGTAGCTGATGGCAGGAGGGAAGCAGTTACAGAGCCTGCCATTGTTGCTCTGCTTCTGCAACTCGGTGTATTTCGAACGTCGCAGGTTCCGATCCCCTTCCGATCACTCTACGTTCGGGATGAAACTGAGAAAACTTCAAACTTCACACTCTGCCTTGAGAGCAGCTCCAATAATATTTTTAATGTGACACGTGTGTGGAAAAGACTTTGCCACGTCGGAAATGTACCGTGGATCAGACTCTGAAGATCAAGGGCATCCATTGGTCCAAGTATCTGGTCACTAAATCTTTTCCAAGGCAAGAGGGTGACGGTCATATGCGAGCGGACTGTATGAATGATGGGCGCTTTAAAAGAAGTGAGTGAGGATATATTTCACTACCTCTTTAAATCGATGAAAGTTTAAAGTTTTTACTCCACGTAATGTTTTATGAATCACTTCTATATTTATAGTTATTTATGTGTTTGGGATTTCATTTCACATTAATGTTATTCTTTTCAATTATTATAAGATTTTTATATGCATTAAAAGCTTTGAAAATTTGTAGTTATCTTTGGGGTACAAGTCCTCAAGTTGAGGTGATAGTATCTTCTCTCATCTAATTATGCCGAAAGCATATTTAGTGCTAGGTTTTGTAGAAAACCTGTCAACTGGTTGATTGGTTTTCAGAAACAATCATCATTGTCCATTTATGCCATCCTTAAAAACCACCAATCCAATTTTGAACCCATCTTCTCTTGACACGTAATCTTTATTATTGACTTCCTTGCCAGCATTGTTGTGGATATTATTATAATATTTTTTGTTGTCTTTGCGGATTTTCCTTGGCATCATAGGGTTGCTTAGACTTGCCCTGCTATTCTACTTGAAGTGAGATCCACGGCTCTTTCATTCAATGTCTCTGCCATTTCCCTGACGTTATTCCTCTTTTATTGAAAGTCGGTGGATGTTGGTAGAAAAAGACGCTTCCTTAACACTATATACTGAGCTCGCTTGACCTTCAAGGCTCTGCACAAGGATAAAGCCAAATTTCAGCATATGATCAAAGCATCTAAACACAATCTGCCAAGAATTAGAGCACATAGTGAATTTAAAATGACGAGCCTGAGTGATGTTGAATCGTCAATTCTCCCATTCATTCCATTAATCCTGCGGGGCAATTCATTCTACTGGCCTCCCAGGGCACTAGACGCCCTTAAAGCCCTTTCAAGAGGCCCGGGATCGAGCCTCGTAGACTTCGGCGAAACATTATTTGATTTCATCGTTGATATCAGGCACGAGCTCGGCCTACTGCACGAGCCGTGGAAACAATCTGTGGGCGAAGGATATGCTCTCTTCTTCGACGATTTGATACCTCGTGTGGATTCCATAAAATGGTTCAGGGAGATCGTGCCCTCTCTTGCAAATCTAATGTTGTGATTTCTTGTTATTCTCAAGAATCATTACAAGGAAAATAACACCGATGATAGGGTTTGTGAAGGGAACAATTCAAAAGGGAAGGATTTGGGAGAAGGAAATGAAGGGTCGTGTGTGGACACTAGTCTCTATATTCTGCATCCACAACACCCGGGAATTGTGTTGCTCAGCCAGGTGTTCAAGGAGAGAGAAAATAGTTTTACAAGGCAAGGTATTAAAAGATCTTGCTAATATTTCAAAGTACTTGAATATTATGAGTATTATTATGAGGAAGAGTGTTTTTTGAAGAAAGTTGTGGAGTTGGGTTCCAAATAAAGCCATCAATACAAGCCCTTGAACCTGTTAGAGTTTGAAAGAGGAACACACTGCAAATACCCTTGAACTAGTCAGTTTGAAAGAAGAATGTTTTGCAAATCATAACACAGAGAGAACCAACATTTGTTTGTATACAATGCAATATATTGAAGGAAGCGTACGTGTCGGGGGCTTCTTGGATTCAGAGAAGAGGGCAGAAATGTGATAGCAATATCAAAGTGCGCAGCCACTGTGGTCTTTGTTATTGCACATTGGAGTCGTTTCCTCCAAGTGGAGTGGAATGGATATGAAATGGATAAATTGAGGTTCATTGTTCACAGATTCAACAAACATTTTCCAAAGTTGGAAAATAAACATGGAATCAACGAGTTTTTTTTCCAAAGTTTAAAACTATTGCAGTGTTGAAACATCAACGATTTGAAGCATCTCTCAATAAACCGTTGTAAAGATCTAGCAGATATTGGAACCATGTTATTCTAACTCTACCTCTTCCTTGCAAGCTTTGTTACCACCTCCCATCCATGAAATCTCAAAAAGAGGGTAAACTGGCAGTTTGGGTTTGGTTGGTCCGTCGATTTTTCAGACTCCGCCATTTAATGTCATGTAAAACCAGGCAATGGTTTTACATTTTCCGAGCATTTTAGAACCATAGAGGAAATGTTTTATTTTTCTCATTTCAGTAAAGATACAACAATTAAAGTGTGTATTATCGTTGAATTTAATTTTTTTTTTCTTATTTCATCAAATATATCGGCAAACTAAAGCATGTATTGTCGTGGAATTTAATTTTATCATTTTTAACATATCAAAATTTTAGAAAATTTGGAGCATACATTACAAGGTCAAAGCATTCCCATAAAAAAACTTACAACGATGCACATAGCTTTTAATCGGAATGTTTGGTTTAGATGATGCAAAAACATTAAAAAAAAAATTAAATATAAAAATATTTGAAATCATTATAACAAAATATAATTTTTTTTAATAAGATATTCGTTCTGGAAGTTACATGTATTTATTCAATTGTGTTTTCACCGGATTAAGAATTTAAAAAAATAACTAAGGCAATTCAAAGAATGAAATTGTTAGAAATGACAAAAAAAAATTGAAATTATGAAATGACAATCAAGTAGTGTAAATGTGTTATCCATTAATGAAAGATAAAATACATTTTCAAACCAAGGTTGAATTGAAAATAGTAAATGAAGGGATTACTAAAAAAAACTTTAAGAGGAAATTTGTCCCTAGGTTCAGGCAACTCTAAACATTGATGAAGTGAAATTAGAAATGTAAGCAACAACTCAGGGAAGAAAGAATTTGATCAAATATGTCACCCTTTAACTTTTGAATGAAAAGAAAGAAATGATACAATGAGGTCATCAAAAGATAATCAAAGAAGTTGATATGGAGAAGAAAAGATTGAAGACATGTTTGAAGACAAAAGAAAGTCCTACAAGGGTTGGCATAAGAAATATATCCAACAATTGCAACATGAGAGAAAAAAACTAGGAAAATCTCATTATTGTGTTTCATCATGTGTAAATCATTTAACTACAAATCTTTGAGGACAAAGATTTTCAATGAGGGTACTATGTTAAGACTTTAATGGGAATAAATAAAAGATCAGATGAATATATAAATAGTAGGTCAGACTAGCAGTGGGATTACACGAGAAATGTGTGTTAACAAGTGTATATAGAGGCCAAGAGAATCATTATTATACATATTAACATATGATTATGAGTTATTTTGAGAGTTCTTCTCCTAACTTATAAGGAATTATTGTGTAACTCATCATTAATAAGACATTTGAGGGTCATGTCTCACATGCATATTTTGTATACATTGTATGTCTACAAATTATTATGATTTATTAGATATTGAGTTCATAACATCAATTCAATATTGTACACTACAAATAAGTAGATAAATATATTATTTTCACAATATCTATGACAAATAAATTCATTTGTAAATTGTAATGTTGATATTATTACATAAATGGCATTACATTTATTATATATTAAATTTTTTAATATTATTATTATATATTAAATTTTATAAACTTAATATATATTAAATTTTATAATACTATTATCTTATATTGATCAAATATAAAATATAATTGTAAATATATAAATATTTATATATATATATATATGAAAAAGAAATATAATTTTATAAACTTAATATATATTAAATTTTATAATACTATTATTTTATATTGATCAAATATAAAATATAATTGTAAATATATAAATATATATATATATATATATATATATATATGAAAAAGAAATATATGAAAATAAAAATTAACATATATAAATATATCATTATATAAAAAACTATTATTCTTATAATAATATTATAAGATTTTATCTTTAAATTTTTATGTTTGTAGTACTAAATATTATATAATTTAAATATAAATATATACATATTTATATATATGGAAGAACAATATAAACATATTTATATATATGGAAGAAAAATATAAACTTTATAAATATAAAGTATATAAAAAATAGAGGAAACATATAAACTTAAAATATGTATTTAGAGACATGTATCGAGGGAAGATAGATGGTGTTTTAGGGGCTTTATGTAAGGTCTTCGCTTATGGATGGTAGTGAGCAAAAAGGGTTGAGGTAAAAGGTCGTAATGTCAAAAGTTGTTTGTTTGCTCAATGAACGGAGTGGTGAACCTCCATGTTTCTATGTTTCCTTTATACAAGTTGAGACACTTTGGGGGCATGAGCCAAACATCACCCAAATAGTGAACCAACTCGGGGCATGAGCCAAACACTCAACTTCAAATACATTCATTTTAATTACAATATTTGTATAATCTTAATTAACAACATTAATATGGAACGTCCCTCAAAGTTTTATAATCTCAATTAACGACATTAATATGAAACCTTCTTAATTCCCTTGAATTACTTCGGCATTTCCATTCGCCCGCTTAGGGGGTATGCTAGTACTAAAATCTTGGGAGTTTGGGATTCCATCACACATTAACATTGCTCTTCTCAATCATGTATGTTAACATCGTCTTTCAAAAGTTGGTAACTCATGGTGCGTGGATCTCACCCTAACACTCTGATAATTGCCACTAGTACTCAACATCTATTGAGCATTCCCCCACTTGCATTATATCTACAATGACAAATTAACCATTACCATAACTTTGTCGCACCAAGAAAATGAGATAACAAGTTCTTTCTTAACGACAAACTGATATCTTGCTTTCTGTTGTTGCAAAATAATTTCAATTCAAAGCACATGACAAGGCTTATCAAATTCCATTATCCAAAGTCTTTTGTCCCCTGGCAAAGTTGCTTTCCAATATAGCATTGAGCTAGAGAAGTGCACATAGAGGCTTTTGGCCCAATCCTAGGTTGTTGGGCATTTCAGCGAAAACCAATGCATATGCTTAAATGACTCAATGCATTGATATATAGTGTAGAGCAATGAAACAATGTCAAAAAGTCAAAGTCTTGTTCCTATAATAAGGCCACTTTGCACAAGTAACCATGCAAACATGACCTTTTGATCCGGTTTATTTTCGGCACGAAATGAGAGCAAAGATATAATAAAGCAATATACAGAGATATCTTAGATATCCAATAATATAAGAGAAATGTATCAGAGATGCAACCATAAACATAGAGATACAGTAATACACAATTTTCTATTAATGAGCGAAAATGTACAAAGACTGTAAAAATACAGAGTGAAAGACTCCCTAGAATGGTGACAACTTATCTCTGAGAAGACATGTGTTTGTTACTCGCATTCGCAAGAAGATGATTTTACAATGAGGCTCCAAAGGCCTTTTTATCATAAAGAAAATCCAAAACCCTAACCCTGGAAGATGAAAAGCCAACAGTTTTGTGGACCATGTTTTGGGTAGTTTGGTGTATCAACTTCTCAGGGGTGTAACTTTGGCATACGATCTCCATTTGGGGCACACAATAGCTCGTTGGAAAGGTACCATTGAGGAGATTCTTTTTGGGAGCTCAATCAAAGCCTTTGGTTATCATTGAGAAGCTCGATCCCAAAAAACCTTCATTTAAGCCCTCAAAATGGCCCCGAAAGTTAAAAACTGCTAAAAATAATATATTACCAAAATTGTCAGGAAATTGTTTTGAGCCAGTTGGAAACGGTCGGTGGCCACTGATATGCACTTGGATCAATCCTCCCTCCTTAGGAAGCAATGGTCTCCATTGTGTTGAGTTCCTGGGGGAGAGGGAAAAGTGTTTGTTGAATCTGCATCTTGATGAGTTGTTTGCCTTGTTGGAGAAGTTGTGTTGCTTAGCTTGTTGAAGGTTGTCACGAACCTGTGGTTGGAAGGGTTGGACCTTTTTAACAAGTCTGGCTACATGAAATGTCTATGTGCAGAACGAATCTTTACACTTTGTTGCAATCTTGTCGACCTGCTTATGTTGGATAGAAGGTGCTTGGGCCAAGGTTGTAGTGGTTGCAGTATCCTTTTGTTCACCTTTTGAACAGATTGTGAAGAAGTTGAATTTTGTTGTATGAGATACTACCTTGTGGCATTGTTTAGGTGGGACAGTAGTTGGAACTACCTTTGGTATCCTGTAAAGATGACTCCCCAAAGTAACAATGACACTATGTGATCGAGACTCATAGATAGCATGGCGCTTCCACATATATGGCTGGCTCAAGAGAACATCACAGACATCCAATGGGGCAACATCACATAATACCTCATCCTTGAAGGGATGGATGTTGTATGACAATCAACATTACTGGCTGACACAAAGATCTCGTCCCTGGCGAAGCCACCCAATGTTGTATGGTTGCGGGTGTGGTGTTGTTGACAATCCCAATTGTTTGACGACCTCTGCTGAGATGAGGTTCTTATGGCTTCTGCTATCAACAATAAAATGCAGCGGGGTCCCCTTCAGCCACATCTATGAATGAAAAAGGCGCTCCCCCTCTTCAAGATATCTGGGTTCTTCTGGTTGAATTGTTGTGGTCGCGACAATAGCAGTGGGGTTTGCGTCGATGATCTGTCTTCTATCAATATTTTCTAAATCAGATTATGAATCAGGGTTCGACTCCTTATCTTTGATCTCGACCACCGATGAATGTTTTGAGCTATATTCATCGGGGTTGTACCAGGGGATTTTGTGGAAATCGGTGGCCACCCACCTTTTCCTACTGGCTCAAAATAGTTTTCTCGCAATTTTGGTAATTTACTATTTTTAGTAGTTTTTAACTTTCAGGGCCATTTTGAGGGCCTAAATGAAGGTTTTTCGGGATCGAGCTTCTCAATGATAGCCAAAGGCTTTGATTGAGCCCCAAAAATGAATATCCTCGACGATACCTTTCCAACGAGATATTGTGTGCCCCAAACGAAGATCGTATGCAAAAGTTACACCCCCGGGAAGTTGATAAACCAAACTACCCAAAACGGGGTCCACAAAACTATTGGTTTTTCATCTTCCAGGGTTAGGGTTTTGGATTTTCTTTGTGATAATAAGGCCTTTGGAGCCTCATTGTAAAATTATCTTCTTGTGAATGCGAGTAGCGGACACATCTCTTCTCAGAGATAAGCTGCCACCATTCTAGCGAGTCTTTCACTCTGTATTTTTACAATCTTTGTACATTTTCGCTCATTAATAGAAATTTGTGTGTTATTGTATCTTTGTGTTTATGGTTTCATATCTGATACATTTCTCTTATATTATTAGATATATGAGATATCTCTGTACATTGCTTTATTATATCTCCGCTCTCATTTCATGCCTTTGTCGCGTGAGAGCTTGCTCAAGCAACAAATTAATAGAATTGTTTGCTCTGTCGTTTTTCTTTTCTTCCACCATGGAGGGTTTCTTGGATGTGTGAGAGCGATTGTCTTCAAGATAGACAAGCTCAAGACTCAACTTGCTATACTCGGACCTCGTCGGGGACATGCACTAAAAAACGGTCAAGAGTAGCCTGCTCTGATACCACTGATCTGGTTTATTTTCGGCATGAAATGACAACGGAGATATAATAAAGCAATGTACATAGATATCTTGAATATCCAATAATATAAGAGAAATGTATCAAAGATGCAACCATAAACACAAAGATACAGTAATACACAATTTTTTATTAATGAGCGGAAATGTACAAAGATTGTAAAAATACAGAGTGAAAGACTAGCTAGAATGGTGGCATTTGCAAGAAGATGATTTTACAATGAGGCTCCAAAGGCCTTTTAATCATAAAGAAAATCCAAAACCCTAACCCCGGAAGATGAAAAGCCAACAGTTTTGTGGACCCCATTTTGGATAGTTTGGTGTATCAACTTCTCAGGGGCGTAACTTTGGCATACGATCTTCGTTTGGGGTGCATGATAGCTTGTTGGAAAGGTATCGTCAAGGAGATTCATTTTGGGGGCTCAATCAAGGCCATTGGCTTTCATTGAGTAGCTTGATCCCTAAAAACCTTCATTTAGGCCCTCAAAATGGCCCCGAAAGTAAAAAACTGCTAAAAATAGTAAATTACTAAAATTGCCAGAATTTTTTTTTGATCCAATTGGAAACGTGGGTGGCCACCGATATCCACCTGGATCACCTTTCTATTGGGTATGTGTTATATTCTTTGCATGTGTGTGGGCGCGTCAAATTCAACAATTGTGTCTGACGATCCCTCTAGTAGTGTTCTCTGTGTCGTGTGCGTCGGGCGCTTCCTAGGGGGGACAGGTATGGCCCCCCTTGGTTATGCACAGTGTTTGGCATCGACCAGTAGCCCAGGGCAGCGCCCCAAAATTTTTTTGGGGGCGGTTTTTGCTATTTTTAGCGGTTTTTTCTATTTTTAGCAGTTTTCTAAATTAATCTCAAATTAAGGGATTAGGTTTTTGGTATCTACGGAATACCTAAAAACATTGTATATATTGTATGGTGAATAGTGAGATTTGATATAATGAATATAAGAAAGGTTTTCCCCTGTTGAGGGTTTTCGGTATAAATCTTGTGTACTATGTGTATGAGCCATTGATTAATTTTTGTTTTGCTTAAGAATCTATATGCATTGCTTTACTTCATAGGTTTAAAACTTGGATGTGGTATCAGAGCTCATTTTTGGCTTCAGAGGGACGCCTTTGTTGCTAAGGGTTTAGCTCAGTCTTGATAGATCAAGTTTATCTTGGGTCTATGATAAACTTGGTTTTAGTGGGAGCTTTTGCATTGGGGATTCGAGTGTAGAAAGAAGAATGGTGAGCTCTTCTAGAATCGAAATAGAGAAATTCAATGGTAAAAACTTTTAGCTATGGAAGCTCAAGATGGAGGACCATCTTGTAGACAAAGAACAAGGGATCGTTGTGGATCTTGGTACACAACATACTAGTACACAGCCTACTGGCACACAATTGACTGGTACACAACCTACTAGTACACAAACTACTAGTACACCACCTACTGGTATGTCGAAGGAAGATTGGGAGAAGTTGGACAGAAGAGCAAGGAATATTATTTGACTTTGCCTGGCAAATTCGGTGTTGTTGAATGTCTTGGGAGAATCTACAGCCAAGGAACTATGGGATAAGTTAGGGAATTTGTATCAATCAAAGTCTTTGGTAAACAAGTTGTTTCTTCGAAAGAAGTTGTATCATCTTAGGATGGAAGATGGAGATTTTGTGACAAAACATCTAAATTCCTTTAATACTCTAGTAAGTCAACTTGTCTCTTTTAATATTACGATTGCAGAAGAAGATAAGTGTATTACTTTGTTATGTTCTTTGTCAGACTCTTGGGATAATCTGGTTGTAGCAATTGGTAGTACCACTCAATCTACATTGAAGTATGAGGATGTAATTGCATCCTTATTATCTGAAGAGATGAGGTGGAAAAGCATGGATGGTCACAACACAGATGCTTTATCTGTAAGAGGTCGTACCCAAGACAAGAATCCCGGTAAGTCTTCGGGGGGGAGATCTAAATATACAGGTAGATCTAAGTCTCCAGGAAAATCTTTGAGGAAATGCTAGAAGTGTTGTAAAACAAGGCATTATAAGAAAGATTGCAAGTCTAAGAAGGTTGATAAACCAAAGGGATCTGATAATACCTCTTCCATAGAGGCGAAAACCTCCACTGAAGAAGGAGGTGATGTTTACCTGGCATCTACAGGTACACATGCAGACAGTGATGTATGGTTGATCGACTTAGGTGCGTCATACCATATGACCCCTCACAGGGAGTGGTTCTCTGAATATGAAAAATACGATGGTGGTGATGTATTCCTAGGAGATGACTCAATAGCCAAAATCATGGGATGTGGAAGGGTTAAGTTGCTACTAAAAGATGGAAGGATTAGAACTCTCCTTGGGGTTCTGCACATTCCAAAACTAGCAAAGAGCCTAATATATGTAAGCAAGTTGGATGATGCAGAAGTGGATATTGTATTTGGAAAGGGCACTTGAAATATGGTACGAGGAGAAATGGTGTTGATGAGAAGAGTTCGGTGTGGAACTCTGTACAAGTTGTTGGGAAGCACTTATACTAATGGGTGTAACAGTTATGTTGTCCCTTAGCAAAGAAATGAAGGAGACAAGACCAATATTGTCCCGAAATAGAAGACCATGTTGTGGCATCAAAGACTGGGGCATATTGGAGAAAAGGGCCTTTGAACACTACACAGTAAAGGTATGGTTGAAGGTATGTCTAATTGCACTCTGGATTTTGATTTCTGTGAACATTGCATATATGGTAAACACAATTGAGTAAGATTCCCATGTGGTGCTACAAGAGAAAAGGGGATCTTAGAGTTGATACACAATGATGTGTTTGGACATGTTCCTATTCCATCCCTAGGTAAATCTGCGTATTATGTTTCATTCATAGATGATTTCTCAAGGAACACATGGATTTATTTTCTTAGAAAGAAATCTGAGGTATTTGATAAATTTAAAGAGTTTAAGGCTCTAGTAGAAAATCAAACAGAGAAGAAAATAAAGGTATTGAGGATAGATAATGGTGGAGAATTCTGTGAAAATGAATTCGAAGAATTCTGTAAGAAGTGTGGTATAGCAAGGCAAAAGACTACACCATACACACCTCAACAGAATGGAGTGGCAAAAAGGATGAACATGACACTGATGGAAAAATCAAGGAGCATGCTCAGCGGTGCCGAGTTAGGATAGGAATTCTGGGCAGAGGCAGTGGGTACAACATGTTACCTGGTCAATCGATCACCTTCATCAGCGTTGGATGATAAAACTCCACACGAGGTATGGAATGAAAAGAAACCCTCTCTTCAACATTTTAGAGTGTTTGGTTGTGATGCTTATGTACATGTTCCAAAGGAAAATAGGAGTAAGATGGATAAAAACGCTAAAAAGTGTATCTTTATTGGTTATAAATATGGTGTGAAAGGTTATAAGCTTTGGAACCCATAAACTAAGAAGATTGTTTACAGTCGGGATGTTGTCTTTAGAGAGGTAAAAGATGTGTCCAAACAGGAATTCCTACCAAGGCAAGACGAACCTGAGAAAATAGAGCTAGAGTTGGATGATGCAAAATTTGAATCATCTGAAGAAGATGAAGCAGAAGAAGAAGAAGAACCTCATACCCTAGTATTGAGGAGATCAGTGAGAGAAAGAAGGCAACCAAAAAGGTATAGTCCACCTGATTTCCGTTCCAATTTTGCTTTATCTATTACTGATGATGATCCCAAAACTGTTAAGGAAGCAGTGAATTAAGAGGATACTAAACTCTGGAAGAAGGTTGTGGTTGAAGAAATGGATGCCTTAGATATGAATGAGTCATGGGATATGGTTGAGTTGCCAGCCGGAAGAAAATCTGTTGGTAGAAAATGGTTGTTTAAGAAGAAGTTTAAAGCAGAAGGAAAAGTGGAGAAATACAAAGCTCGGTTAGTAGCAAAAGGTTATTCCCAGGTAGAGGGAATTGACTTTGGTGAGATTTTTTCTCCTGTTGCTAAGTTAACTTCTATTAGATTTCTTTTATCTATTGTTGTTGCTTTTGATCTTTAAGTGGAACAGATGGATGTGAAGACAACATTCCTACATGGAGATCTGGAGGAAGAAATGTACATGAAGCAACTAGAAGGCTTTGTAGTAAAGGGAAAGAAAGAGTCAGTATGTAAGCTAAAGAAATCACTATATGGTCTGAAGCAATCACCTAGGATGTGGTACCAAAAGTTTGACACATACATCCTTGGATTGGGATTTGTGAGAAGGGTTGATCACTGTGTATATTCCAAGCAGGTTGGTAATCACTTCATTTATGTAGTGTTGTATGTTGATGACATGTTGTTGGTAGGAAATAATATGGATGTTATAAAGGAGGTGAAATCGCAGCTATCCTCCAAATTTGACATGAAGGATCTCGGTACTGCTAAATTCATTCCGAGAATGGAAATTAAAAGAGATCGTGCAAACTGGAAAGTCTAGTTGAATCAAAGAAAATATGTTGAGACGATATTGCAGAGGTTTAATATGCATGGAAGTAAACCGGTCAAGGTTCCTATTCCTATAGGTGTAAAGTTATCTGCAGATCAGTGTCCCAAGACACAGGAAGAAGAAGAGGACATGTCCCATGTTCCATATGCCAGTGCAGTTGGCAATTTGATGTATGCAATGGTCTATACTAGATCAAACATTGCACATGCAATGGGATTTTTGAGCAAGTATATGTCAAAACCAGGGAAGGAGCATTGGACAAGAGTAAATAGGGTCTTCAGGTATTTGCGTGGCACTACCAATTATGGATTGTGCTACCAAGGAATACCAGGATTGGATAGAGTGGTGGACATACATGGCTTTGTTGATGCAGACTGGGCTGGAGATCTGGATTGCAGAAGATCTACAAGTCGGTATGTGTTTAACCTATTTGGAGGAGCAATCAGTTGGATGAGCAAAAGACAGGTTATAGTGGCACTCTCAACTACAGAAGTTGAATACATGGCAGCCACTCATGCAAGCAAGGAAGCAATATGGTTACAGATATTATGTTCAGGTATTGGGTTGGTACAACAAGCAATGAGATTAGATTGTGACAGTCATAGTGCAATCTTCCTGGCAAAGAACCCAGCTTATCATTCGAAGACAAAGCATATTGATGTTCAGTATCACTTTGTGAGAGGCATGGTTGAGGAAAAGAAGGTGTTGCTGGAAAAGGTTGACACTTTGAAGAATGTTGCGGATTCATTGACAAAGTCTGTGAGCATAGAAAAGTTCCTATGGTGTAGAGTAACAATGGGCATCGCTGCCCTGGATTGTGGACTATATAATCCTGTGGACCCCTGGATGCAAAGAAAAAAACAAGTGGGAGAATGTTGGGTATGTGTTATATTCTTTGCAAGTGTGTGTGTGGGTGCGTCAGATTCGACAACTGCATTTGATGATCCCTCTAGTAGTGCTCTCGATGTCATGTGCATCGAGTGCTTCCTAGGGGGTTCCCAGGGGGGACCCTGGTTACCAGCAACATTCGGGGTAACGCCCCGAAATTTTTCTTTTGAGCGGTTTTTTCTATTTTTAGCAGATTTTGTTATTTTTAGCAGTTTTATAAATTAATCCCAGAATAAGGGATTAGGGTTTTTGTATCTACGGAATACCTAAAAACATTGTATATATTGTATGGTGAATGGTGAAATTCGATATAATGAATATAAGAAAGGTTTTCCCCTGTTGAGGGTTTACAGTATAAATCTTTGTGTACTATGTGTATGAGCCATTGATTAATTTATGTTTTGCTTAAGAATCTATATGCATTGCTTTACTTCACAGGTTTAAAACTTGCACTTTCTACACATGTATTTCTATTATAGACCTATAAATTTGAGTTGCCTCAAGTTGTGACTCTTTGTCCCCAAGATCTTTGATCTCGTTAGCTTTTTAACGAAAACTATATTTCTATCTATTAAGCTTGTTTTTGCAATAATATTTAGGCAAATGATTTACCCAATAAACCATTCATGTTTTCTTATCGTTCAAACTTGAAGACACTCTCATTAGGAGAGATGTGAGAGATTGTGATATTAGGGATCAATCTAACATATGGGCATTCTTGTTGTCATTTTGATAGAAAGGAGTCATTTCTTCCTTGTACTATATAATTGCATTGTATTTTTTCATGTATTAAGATTAAGGTCAGACATAACATCAAGAAGATTATTTCCATTTGAGGGATGAGGCTCATGTTTCCAAACAAGAGACCTCATTGGTTGGTTGAGCTCAATAAAATTGGAGTAATCATAATCCTCTCCCTATGTAATGAAAAAAGGAAAGTATACACATCCCCATGAGGCTATGTGGAGGGATCATGTATATTGCATGGTGATATTGTCTTCCCCATCATTGTAAAAACCTAGAAACCCTAGTTCTCCCAACCAAAATCACCCACTCAAAAATAGCCATATATAGTAAAAAATTAGGGTTTGCAGGATAGCCCCTTGAACTAGTGAACACCTCTACCCTAAAATATGGGATCAAGCCTTCGAGTCAACCGCCACCAAAGTTCACTATCAACAAATGCAGTTAACCTTGGTAATTACAGTCTTCCATTTATTCACCTTCAAAACTCTATTAGTCATGGCTCCCAAAGCTAAATATGCCGAGACATATGAAAATCCATTTCTTCCCCCTCCCATCGACCTAGATCATATTCCCCTAGCAGATAAAGACTATAAAATTACAGAGATGAAGTGTGAATTCGACTTCTTCGAATTACACTTATGGCTAAAGAATATATTTCTGGATCAGAGTGACGAGATTGGACTCTAGGAGTCCAATTTTCCCATGTACATGCTCCCCCAGACCTTCCACTTCCTGAAATTTGCCCTGATATGTCAAGCCCATTATTTTCCTGACAAAAGGGCCATCGTTTCCTCTTCTGGCGAAATCTTGTTCACCATTACCCCCGAAGCCATCAATCATATGTTACAGATCCAAAGAATTGACTCTGCAAACCTTTTCTCTGTCGAATCCCTAAATGACCTCTACCAGAAACTCTCCTTCCCACAAAGAGCTCGGATTTTCAAAATCTTTCTGCCAAAAAATGCTCAGTTGCCTAAGAAAAACCCTCCCTATCCATCTTCAATCTTTTCTGTCAGGGAAAACCAGATTATTTCTACCCTTTGTTACATGTTAGGGTATTTTTCAAATGAATGGGTAGATGAACCTATCTTAGGTTTTCTATCCATTTCCTCCACTGAAGAAAAGGCCACAATCCAATTTGATTTCAGTCAGTTTTTGGCTGACAACATACATTAGTATTTTTTCAAATTTTCAACAGAAGGCATGTTCAAATATTCCTCAGTGTTGGTGTACCTATTCTTGTTCTTTCAGTCAAACAGATTTTCATTTGCTCTTCAAAAATTGGATCAGGAAGTGTTACACATTATTTTCGTCATTCCTATGATCGTTAATGATGTAAACCTATCTGTTGCCTTCAGAGGGGTCAGTGGCCTGAGTTCCTAAAGAGAGAAGGAAGAACTTTTCCTGAGAAAAGAAGTTGTTTTTTCCTATGTAAAAACCTTATAAAAAGGGAAGTTCACAGGTTGCTATATAGGCAGGGTGCGAGAATGACCCATTCTCGCAGGTTGCATTATAGCCAGGGTGCGAGGTGTTCGCAGGTTGCTCTATAGCTAGGGTGCGAGAATTCTAGCACGTGGGAAAAATGAGCGTTTTCTCGAATCTTCTAGAAGGAGAAGCTTCTATGGTGAGGTGGCATCCGAATGGTTTGGATCTTACTTGCTTTCATGATTTAGTGGGATCATCCTAACCTCCTCACCTTATCCTCTTCAACTTATAAAAGGAGAGGAGTTCTCATGGAGAAAGTGAGCTTTTTGTTAGCTTGAACTTGGGTTAGCTTGGTTGGTTCATGAGCTTGTTCTTGATTGGCTTGGAATTATCAGTTTGGTTGGAGTGGCTTTGAGATTTGTTTTGTCAAGATAGATTGTGAGTAGCTATCAGATCTATGGTCTCAGAATCCTTGGAGCAAGAAGTGTGTGGGGAACGAAGGACAGTTGGAAGGGACCTTACGACATCAAGGCCATGGTTGTAATCTCTCTTTCACATTTAATAT
>ML798308.1:321243-334505 GCA_009831015.1 Picea engelmannii | reverse complement strand
GGGGGGGGGGGGGGAGAGAACCTCAGGAAACATCATACCCCCCCAAGAGGGCATGGAAAATCCTAATATGTTTGTAGATCCTACCACACAATATTCACATCAACAAAGGGCACCTCCAATGTCTTACCCTCAATGGTCACCTCAACAACCACAAATCCAGCCTTGACAACAAGGATGGAGGGGGCCTGCATATGGGAATGTTACCTTTTAGCCAATAACCTTTCCCACCTACCCACAATACCCTTCCAATATCTCTCATTTGCTATCAGGATTTAATACCCCTGCTCTCCCTCCACCTCCACGACTGCAACAACAACTTACATTTCCTATGAACCCAAATTTGCAGCAACAACTTACATTGCATATGAACCCAAATCTGCAACAACAAATGCAAGCTGCACCTATCCCAAATCCTCCTTGGCCTACCCCTATTCTTGCACAACCCATTCCTAATCCAAATAATAGACCTACACAGCTTGTACAAAATCTTGAAGTACAAACCTTCCCTATTTATGTGATAACTCTTGCTTCATTTAATGGAATTGAATTAAGATCAGAGAGGGTTTTGAATAAACCAATTCCTATTGTGGTTATTCAACAAGAAGAACAAGTAGATAATCAAGTAGTTCGAGAAGAAGAACAAGTAGATAACCAAGTAGTTCAAGAAGAAGAACAAATGGATAACCAATCAGATGAAGGAAGAGACACCCCTGTACAATAGGAAGTTCCTCCTCACACTCCTCACCCAGAAGAAATACCTCAGAAAGCTAATCCTCTCCCTTATCCAGAAAGGTTACTTGTGAAGAAATCTGAGGTACCTCTGGGGAATAATCTAGAGACTGAACTTAGAAACATATGTGTAAATATTCCCCTACTTCAGGCCATCAAGGATATTCCTATTTATGTTAAGATTGTAAGGGATCTTTGCATTAAAAATCCAGGGAGGAAGAGGAAGGAGCCTCCTGTTATACAAGTGGTTGGACAATTATCATAATTTATATCAGAAATGCCATCTAATTATAATGATCCAGGAAATCCAGTGGTGACCATAGAGATTAATGGTGTTTCTTTGCCAAACACACTTATTGATCTAGGGACAACAATAAATGTTATCCCGGTGGACACCATGAAAATGCTGCAACTAAATCACCTAATACCAGCGTAGACTTTGCTAGAATTAGTAGACAAATCAGTCATCAGCCCAACATGAAGTCTAGATGATGTAACAGTCACTTTGGCCTCTTGGGAATAGCATGTGGATTTCTTAGTGATTCATCCCAAATCCTCTAAACCAGGACATCCACTAGTGCTTGGCCGACCTTTTTGGCCACTGTTGATGCGTTTATTAGTTGTCGGTCTGGAAAGATGACAATTTCCAATGGCACCCAAAGTCAAAAAATTATTCTCTTTCCTCATGCCCAACCAGCCACTGAAGTTCCTCTCTGGTTGGAGAATCCCTATGGGGAGGAGGACTGTACTCAACCCTTGTTAACACTCGAACAATTAAAAGGAGTTCAAGAGCAAACTGAAGAACATATTTTAAGCTTGTTTTTAGTTGATACCTAATGCATTGAATACCCTCAATCTTTTCCTGAATATACACATATCTTTAGCTTTGAATTCCAGAAAATCTCTCACCCCTCCACCTCTATAGTGGCTACCATTTCACAAGTAGATGAAGGGAAAGAATCAGTTGTCCAGGCTGTTGAAATTAGTCCTGGAAAATCCTTGTACGTCAATGTTAGCTTAGAAACAGATCAACAACAAAAATTGATTCAAATGATTCAAGGACAATCTGGTTCTTTTGCATGGGATTACTCCGACATGAAAGGGATTCATCCTAACACTTGTATGCATCATATTTATACCAATGATCAAATCTGACCTGTTAGGCAACCCCAAAGAAGAATGAACCCAACCTTAAAAAACATAGTGAAAGAAGAACTCCAAAAACTCTTGCATGCCAATTTTATTTACCCTATATCAGATAGCAAGTGGGTATCCCCATTAGTTATTGTCCCTAAGAATAATGGTAAATGGAGTATTTGTGTGGACTTTCGAGAATTGAACAAGGATACCTATAGGGATTACTTTCCTTTGCCTTTCATAGACCAGATCTTGGACACTTTGTTTGGGAAGAGGCATTTTTCTTTCTTAGATGGGTTTAGTGGTTACAATCAGATCCAAATTTCACCAGAAGATCATGACAAAACCACATTTACTTGCCCATGGGGTACCTATTCTTACAGGGTTCTTCCTTTTGGTTTGTGTAATGCCCCTGCTACCTTTCAAAGGGTTGTCTTGGCCATTTTCTCTGATTTTACCCATGATTGTGTAGAAATCTACATGGATGACTTCACAGTATATGGGGATGATTTCCAGCAAGCATTGGACAATTTGGAGAAAGTATTGATTAGGTGTAAAGAAACCAACCTTTCCCTCAGTCATGAAAAATATAGAATGATGCTTACTGAAGGAATTTTTTTAGGTCATCACATCTCCGGTACTGGAATAAGGGTAAACCCTTCCAAGATTGACATCATTTCTCAAATCAAAATCCCTAGCTCACAGAAAGAAGTCAGAATATTTTTAGGGCATGCTAGTTACTATAGGAGGTTCATTTAGAATTTTACAAACCTAGCCGGCCCATTGTTCAAACTGTTAGCAAAAGAGGCTGAATTTTGTTAGAATGAACAATGTCAGATTTCGTTTGAAATTTTAAAGACAAAGCTTTCAAGTGCCCACATTTTAAGAGGACCAAATTGGTCTCTTCCTTTTCATATATGCACTGATGCCTTGGATACAACTTTGGGGGTTGTTTTAGGACAAAGGGAAGGCCATATTCCATATGCTATATACTTTGTCAGTAAAATTCTTTCACCTACTGAAGTAAATTACATGGTCACTGAAAAAGAATTCTTGTCAGTAGTACACACCATTAATAAGTTTAAACACTACATAATAAGGTATGAAGTTTTTGTACATATAGACCATTCAACCATCATATTTTTTATGAGCAAACCTATTACAAATGCTAGAGTAACTAGATGGTTGTTATTACTACAAGAATTCAATACCATCATTGATAAGCCTAGAAGAGATAATTTAGTTGTTGATTTCTTGTCTAGACTCATTCATACAGGTGATAATGCACCAGTAGATGACAATTTTCTAGATGAGAATTTATTTGCTATTTCTACTTACATTCCTTGGTATCCAGATGTAGCCAACTATCTTGTAACATGAAATCTACCTCAAAATCTATCCTTCCAAGAAAAACAGAGAATTGTCCAGCTAAGTGCCAATTACATGTGGCATGATGATTGTTTATACTGAACTGGGCCTGATTTGGTGATCAGAAGGTGTGTCCAGGAGGATGAGATGCATGACATCTTCAAAGCTTGTCATGATGGTCCATGTGGGGGCCATTTTGTTGATAACAGAACAACATACAAGATATTACAGTCCGGCTACTATTGGCCAACTATTTTCAAGGATGCAAAGAAGTATGTGGCCAACTGTGATGATTGTCAGAGGATGGGAAAACCTACTGCATTGGATGAGATGTCCCTCCAAGCTCATGTAGTAATTGAACCTTTTGAGAAATGGGCTTTGGATTTTGTAGGACCCATTAACCCTATATCTCGAAGGAAGAAGTACATCTTGGTCTGCACAGATTATGTGACCAAATGGGTGGAAGCTAAAGCTTTATATTCTGCTAATGAACAATCTGTTGTGGATTTTATTTTTGAAGAAATCTTTACTCTCTTTGGTGTGCCTCGGGAAATAGTAACTAACCAAGGAAACCAATTCACCTCCAATCTAGTCAAAGCTCTTACTGAACAATATAAAATTAAACATAGAAAATCTTCACCTTATCACCCTCAAGCAAATGGGCAGGTGGAATCAACTAACAAGGTGATAGAAGTTATTCTTACCAAGATTGTTCAGCTACATCATAAAGATTGGGTTGATAGGTTGCCTGAAGCCTTATGGGCGTATAGAACAACTTGGAGAAACACAACAGGCCATACACCTTATGAGTTGGTATATGGGAAGCAAGTGTTTCTTCCCATAGAATTTCAAGTGAAAGCCTTCAGGACTGCCATGCAATTAGGGATGGATTTGGATGAAGCTAAAAAACAGAGGCTATTGCAGTTGAATGAGCTTGATGAGATCAAACAAGATGATCTTCAAAGGACTACCCTTATACAAGAACAAAGGACTAAATGGCATGATAAGGACATCAAGAAGAAGTATTTTCAGTCAGGTGATTGGGCCCTACTATATGATAGTAGGTTCAAGAATTTTAAAGGTAAATTATCTACTAGATGGTTGGGACCCTATGAAGTTGATACAATTTACAACAATGGTTCAATTAAGATAAAGATTATTGATGAGAGTCAGACCTCCTTTGTCGTGAATGGACATTGATTGAAGGTCTATCATAAGCCTCTATCCAAAGAGGATTTTATCATACATGTTCTTCAAAATTCTGAAATGCAATTGGTAAGCAAGGGGATTTCTCCTCCTGTTGATCCACCACAGTAAGTTTGTTGTGTGAATTAATTTGTCTTTGTACATATCTATAAATAAGTGTGTCATTAGATAGAAATTTTGGTGTTACTAACATAAACAAAAAGTTGATTGTGTTCTCATGTAGATAAATGAATAAAGAGGACATATGTCATGTATAGGTCCACCCTTTATCCAGCCCTAGTAGATCATTTATGGAAAAGGAGCTAAATGGAGTTTTCTTTAAGTTTTTCAGACTCCTAAAAATTGAAAACATCGGTGAGCAGGAACTGGCCCGAGCTCGAGAAAAATCCACGGGACAATAGATGGAGTTTTCTTTAAGTTTTTTCAGACTCCTAAAAATTGAAAACACCGACGAGTAGGAACTGGCCTGGGTTTGAGAAAAATCCACGAGGCAATAGATGGAGTTTTCTTTAACTTTTTCAGACTCCTTAAAACTGAAAACACCGGTGAGCATTAACTAATCTGGGCTCAAGAAAAATCCATAGAATAACAGTAGTTAGGATTATTTTTATAATAAAAAGGAAGTGGCAACAAGAGAAATGATCAACTTGGTTCCAAAAAGAGGAGGATTTTGAATCTCAACATGAGGTTGTCCAGCTACAGGTTACAAAGCTTGGAGCCCAGTCATTGAATTCTTTTGCCTCATTTTCTGATGCTTCCGCTGGAAATTCAAAGTTTCTGTACCAAGTGTTGTTATTTGTTTCACCTACATGGTCTTTCAATAGAATAAAATCACATGTTCTCTTCCATAGCAACAAAAAACACCAGCAATTTCTACAAAGTGCAGCCTACAAGTTCTAGTTTACAGAACACACCACCAGGTACCTTATCCAATTCTCATTGAGTATCAAAATACAATTTTGTGGTGATCCGGTACCGGATAACATCTCTGTGCTATTATGGTACTACAAAAATGTTCGCCTTTGTGCTCATTTGGTATTGTGAAAAACTCTACGATGATTCGGTACTGTAACAAATTCACCCATGTGTTCATTCGGTACTGGGAAAAACTCTGCGTTGATCTAGTACTGCAACAAATTCACCCCTGTGTTCATTCGTCACTGGGAAAAACTCTGAGATGATCTAGTATTGCAACAAATTCACCCTTGTGTTCATCCGATACTACAACAACTCTATGGAGTGGTCCAATACTAAGCAGTGGTCCTGTACTAAGGTGTCATCCGATACTGGTGATGAAGTTTTGGTATTCCTTATCCTATACTAAAAGTTTTTTCTGCTCGATATAAATGCTTCAAGTAATAAGAGGTATAAGCTCACTATTTTTCCCCATTTTATTAAAGAATTAGACTAAATATGTATTAAACGTGTGGTTACTCTCATGCATCCTCCTTTCCTCAATTATTTCATGCTCCCTACCATGAACTTCTGCAAGTCCTTGTATACATCTCCTCATATAGAAATCATTCATATGCACTTGAAATGTTGAGAGTACGAGGTAATTATACCTCTAACAGGACCAATTTCATTCTAAAACACTCTGGTTAAAACTTCCGTTCATATGGTGAAGAAACATCATAATGCCATGATCCAACATCGTGTCGTGTGAATGATTTAAGCCACATCTTAATGCATTTCAAACCATTATTCTGTTCCGGTCACGATGATGTCAAACAATTGCATACTTGTGAATTTCGGTCATAACAACCACATCTCTTGTAATCATTGCCCAACACTCCCGTGAACATGATCTGACACCAACCTCCATACGATCCTATAAGTTATTCATGAATTCAACTTATCTTACCTTGCCATCATTACCATGGATGTGACCATTGCAATCCGAATGTTAACTTACACATGATCCTTTGGATGGATTTTCCATCCAGATGAGCGTTATTTACCCATTTTTATTGTCACACCATCTCCATTCACATCGTGCTTTGTTTCTTCATACCGTCTTCATACTTTATCCCCTTCCGGTACCCCATATCGAGCTTCCTTGATCCAGTACTAAACCCTCACTCTTTGTTTCGTTGCCTCATACACTTTAAGAATTGCTTTAAGCCAGCATGACGGTTGATAGAGACGAACCTGTGTTCCAATTATATAGAGAGACACAAGAATACCAAGCTTGCAGGGAGAAATTTGAATAGGCCGTCTGGGTTCCATTTTTGGAAAAATCCAAAGGTTATCATGAGGGAGTATCTCTTGCTTTTTCTCAGACATATGACGTAGAGAGTGTTCAGTTTGGGGAGATGAAATTAACAATTTCATAGGCCACCATAGTGGAATCTACAGGCTTACCTTCCTCTAGAGAAAAATATTTTAAGGGGGTAATCGTCGACAAAAAGCTTTGTCATAAGTTTCTAAGGCCGGAGAATCAAGATCCTGATTGGACCAAAGGTATTCCTCAAAGTTGTATTAAGGAAGAGTACTGGACGATGCTCATTAGTTTTGCAGAGATTTCTCACTTGTGAAGGGAGGTATGCCGTGACCTTCTTATACCATTTAAAACTTTTGTCACATTTTGAAGGAGGGTCACAAGTCAATTTTCCCCATTTCTTCTGGATGAGTCTAAGAGAATGGTGAGATGAGTTAAATTGGCGTCTAAGAAACCCGAAACTAGTATCCATCAACACGGACTAATGAAATTGTTGGTTGTCCATGCCTTGATAAAACAAGGCAGTAACTCGAAAAAACTCCTTCAACAAAATTTTGCTCAAGAAGGAGTTTCTAAATCTGTAGAAGAACATGAAACAAAGACATGTAGTGAGGGGTCCAGTAGAAAGGCAAAGAAAAAAAAGGGAAGAAGTTAGGGGGTGAAGAAGCTACTCTTACACCTAGTTCATTCCAACCTGTTGATAAATTGGACAAGGATAAGTTTGTTATAGAGGAGCCTACTGCATCCAAGAAAAAAAGGACCTCCCCACTTCATAAAACAAGTCTGACCCTAATTCCAAAAACTAAAAGGCAACAAAGAAAGGACTTTGGGCAAAGTGAACACTCAGATAGTGCTCCCGAGGCAACCATTGAATTATCAATGGATCTAGTTAGCAAGTTAGAAAAGGCCCTTGAACTAAACATTTAGAGCAAGAAAAAGTGTCAAAAGAAGGATGTGCCAAAAGAACAAATCCTAGAGGAGCCCACTACATCCAGGAAGGAGTGGCCTTCTCAATCTAAGGAACCAAGTCTAGCCTCGATCCCTAAAAATCAATTTCCAGAAAGTGAGAGGTGAAAATGGAAGAAACCTGGTCAAAAGCAAGTTTCATATGGTGCCCCTGAGGCAACTATTGAGTTCCCTCAAGAATCAATTAGTGAGTTCGAGAAGACCCCTGAAGCAGCGATTGTGTTTCCTCAAGAGTTGATTAGTGAATTGGAGAAGACTCCTGAGGTGAAAAGTGGAAGTAGGGGGAAGATTAAAATGAGGAAAGTACAAAAGAAGCAAGTTCTAGAGCCTACACCTTTGTCCTCCAGAGTAGAAACAAGGAATGTTCAGTATGAACAAAATCCATAACCTACACCTCAGTCCTCTAATGTGAAAACCAAATCTGTACAGAAGAAACATGTCCCCATGCATATATCTCCTACTAAAACAAGGAAGAGGAAATTGTTTGAAGAGAATTCCACTCATGTCAGCAAATCCGAGGAAGCCTCACTTCCTATACGAAGAACTACAAGAAACATGGCTAAACAGATAACAATTTTGTTAGCACTGAAAGTCACCCTCAGATTGCAGAAGAATGAGCCCAGTACCCATCAGAGTTTTTGTTGGATGTTAGTTTTATATGAGTGGAGGTCAATGGAAAAAACTCAATATATGAATTATGTTCAACACAAAACTGGACAAGAAATGCACATGGAAGTGAGGGCCACAACTAACTTCAGTCAATGAATTGAGTTTAAGTGTGAGCAGAGGGAAGACTTAGTAAGAAAGGTGGACAATATTGCTATGGGCATCAGGCCTTCAAGCGTCTCGAAGAAGAAATACTCAGACTCAAGATCACTCTTAAGCTTAAGCTTCAGACACTAAAATATGTCCAAACAACACAGTCACAACACACAATGATCAAACCTACATCACCAGGCAGCTACAACAACTCGACTAGATCCTCCATGCCTGAGCCATTCAATGTAAGAGGGGAAAATATCATAAGGAAGCTGACTAAAACTTGTCACGATACCACTTCAATCAAACCTACATTACAACAACATAACAACCCTCAACCGGATCCTCCATGCCCAAGTGTTTTAGCACAATTTTTACAAAGAGATGAAAAGAGGCTGACTTCTATTAATTTGAAAGTGTAAAATCCGATACATAACCAAAGAACAGTTCAGGCATCAAAACATTACAAAATAGGGAGCTCTGCTTAACCAGTTGACCCCTTAACAAAATATCAAAACTATCTATTTATACTTAGATCAGTCCTCGACTATCAAGAGTGTGATCCCATTACTACATTCAAAGCATTGCGTCCGAGCAATCTTCTGTCAGACTGTTCATGTATCCCTCTATCAGACGCGAGCTCAGATCGACATGGGTCTGCAAAAAAAATTGTCCATGGGGGTGCCACAGCTGACGTTTCAGTCCCCATGGCCGGTCCTTCCATGCCTTCCATTTATGGATCGAGCCGAGGTTTCAAGCACCAACTCTACTTTCATTAACTGCCTTTTCTCAGGAAATCAATGATATTAAATGCCTAGGGGGCGGCCACGTGGTTCTCTTAGATAGGACACCATATAAACAAACGATTGCAGGGCCACTCAAAGGTGGTTTGGTCTTAGACCGCTTTTGGGCCCGCAATCCATATCCTTTCGCCATGTATCACATTCGCCATACCATGGTTTCAATTGCAGGACTGCTCAAGAAAATTATCGCCCAAGTATGTTGCACTCCCATAATGGACCGTGGTCATAGATCTGGACGCTATCTGTGATCTAGGCAGACCTGCCAGATTTGGCACCACCACCAAGCTTAACCGCCTGCCATCTTTAGAATCCGTCAAACTGTGCCCTAGGGGGGGGGACACTACTTTTGACATTGAGCAATAATACCTCCCGAAGGATGACCTGTCATTGCTATGCTGACGTTTCATGAAAGAGAAGTGACACGTATCACTAAGAAAGAGGCAATGATATGCCCACGATTGCCTAGACTGAGTTCCAAATGTCACTGTCGAATAGCTGTTTGGTGTCACAATCGACGAGTGTGCCACATGTCCATACTGATGACTACCACGTATCCTCTTAAATCAACAACTGAGATCTCCTTCGGGTCTCTTGGATCCGAGAAAATCAAATCTCAAACCTCATCCTCTTCCATGCACTTTTACTCGAAGCTAAGGATCTGGCGACGCGTGGCTCCTAAATCAACGGCTAAGATCCCTTCAGGTCTCTGGGCTCTAGGAAAATCAAAACTGAAATCTCGCTTTTTCCCCCTTTGCTTTCCTTAAGAGCTTTAGATCTGGCATCATGTGTCCATTTGAATCGGACGACTGAGACTTACTCTGGGCCTTCGGGCTTTGGGTGTTTTGAAAGTGAAACATGAAAAACCTCGCAGAGGAAAACCCCCCGAAGTGAAGGATCCGTTGCCACGTGTTTCGACACTTCAGGACTTCAGGCGCTTCGAGTCTTTGAGATTTCAGATAGTTCGACACTTCGAGGCTTCGGGCACTTTGTCGCTTTGGGCCTTCGGGACTTTGGGAGGCACTGCCACTAAGATCAATGAATCCTTGCTGATTTTGAGATCAATGGTCCACGATTGCTTCGGGAGTTCAGGCTTCGGCTCTTCGAAAGTTTCTTACTTGGAAAATCCTACAATGACTTTCTCCACAGCTCGGATCTTGCGCCACACGTCTCTTCGGATCGGACGTCTCATGCTCACTTCGAGTTTCAGGACTTCGGACCTTTGACAAACAACTTTAACAATATTTGGAACCCCCTATTCTCGCGAACCGTCGATCTGATATTCTTAGGAATGTCCACCGCTGAAGTTGATCTCGCCCGTTGCTTGCATTTCAAGCCCGAAACAGACTGCTCTGAATGCTGCGCTTTGACGTTTCTTGTGCAGACTGCAAACTTGGACAACCTCCTGCCCTTGACAACTATATGCTAACATTTGGCTCCACAGGGGATGGCATGGTCCCTGTGAGCTGCCAAGAACAAGCAGTTTCAGTCGCCTTATGCATTGGGCTATGGAGTCATGCTAAAAAACATCATGCTGAGGATTAAAGGCCGACAAACACACTATCCTAAAAATGAAAAAAAATTACTTGGGCTCCAGGAGGAGCTGATTTATGTACATTCCTAGACTAATTGATTTTTACAAAGTGCTAGATAAAAACAAACTTCCACCATAGCCATTCAAGCAACTCCCTAGGTGTAAACTTGTTTACTATGTCACTGATCAAATAAAAATAATGCAATCGTGACAACAAAATGATTACACTTTTCATCTCTCTTCCCAGTGCTGAAGTCGGGATAAAGCTGAGAGGCTCCAAGACATGAAGGAAATGCAACTCCATGTAATCCCTTACAGGTTCATAGAGCAAATGAGAAAATCCATTGGGCTGGTGACAAAAAAAATGCTCTGTCTTACAGCTGCTCACACATGGTTGAATGTCTCTGGCAAGCATGGGTGAGCGAATGACTGATGCAGGCTGACTGATCCCAGGTGATGGTTGCTCATTTGCAGGCTCTGGGCAGGATATGAACTGCACATTTGTTTCTCCCTCTTCTTCTTCATGACTCTCCCAAGGATTAGAATCATAATCATCATAAACATGAACCATGGGAAAGCTCTGCTCTTTGTCTTCTGTAGGCACATAATGACGGATTTCCACACAATGTTTTTCCTCAATATATAAAGGAAAAGGCTCTGTGGTATGCTCTTGGAAATCCTCAAAATATGAAACATACGATTCCATGTATATAGCCATAGGATCATGAATCATGTGACAGAATCTTGGTTATTTTAGAAGACTGGGCTGCTCCTTTATAAATGCCTCTCTGCTTGCAAATAAAAAACCTCCCCGCTACTTCGAAAACAACTCTCAATCATCAACAACTGCAGTTTCTTTTCCTTGTTGTTGTTCCATCTCTGATTAATAATCACTATCTTCTTGCTCATAATATGAAACATGCTGACAATATTCTTCCTTAGGCACATGCAACTTTTCAAGATATGCTTGCATATGAACCCCCTTGCTAGCCCTGATGTTCTCTTCAACTTCTTCAACATCTTCAAACAAGTGTCTTAACGATGAATATTTCCTCTCTCTAAGGAGAAGGACCAGCTCTGGATGCCGAGGCATGACATACTATACCATGGCAACAGTCTTTGTGGGTCTGATCTCCATAGGTGTACTATGATAAACACTGTAAAACTTCCTGTTGAAGACATCCAAGGCTTCCTCTTCCCCTCTCCTCAAGGCATTAAACTCAAACCAATATTGATCAAGGGACTTGTTCTCACCCCAACACTTTAAAAATGCATGGCATAGCTCGATCCAGGATCTAATAGAACCGACTTCAAGACATCTAAACCACACAACAACATCTCTAGATAGGGATTGTGAGAACAACCTCATGGAAACATAATCATGAACAATCTCAAACTGATCGAAAAAGTTCTCAAAGGCCTCCAAATGCCTCTCAGCTGTAATATGATCCTCTCCAGAAAACCGAGGAAGATACTCAAAGGAATAACGAGGATAAGAATGAAGGTCATGTGGCATCCTTAAAGGTTTAAACAACTTATTACTGATTTTAATTTGAAAAGCACTGGGCTGATCATGAGGATTAACGAGTTGATGGCAAGGCTCAACAGGAATAATGAAGGGTAATGAGATTTGAGAAGACTGTGAATTATTTTCAACCTCCTCAGGGCTACAAGGGTGATCGATTTCAAGAGGAGATGCAATACAGATCTCACTTTTATGAGTAGGAAGAGGTGAAGACATGAGATCGGTATCTACAACACAAGAAGAGGGCATGTTTTCTTTTTCCAAGGATGGATAAATAAAGGAAGGCCTATTATCATCTGAATAGGCAAAGCAGAGGATAATCCTCTTTATATGTGAAGGGAAAGAGAGAAATGAGTTGATAAACAACAACAAGATTTCATGAATAAAGCTCATAAACTGATACCTGGTCTTCCCCTTCGGTATGGTCATCTTTCTATCAACATGATCCTCCCCAGTGGAGTCTTCTATTGTGGAGTCACCAGGTGCAATTTACAATCTTCAATGGTTTTGATGTCTGACGGACCTTCAGAATCAGAAGCTCGTTGTCATTCTATCCCAGGAAAAAGTCTTCAATTCGTTCCCCGGCAACGACACCGAGAATGTTAGCACTGAAAGTCACCCTCAGATTGCAGGAGGACAAGCCTAGTATGTTGGAAATACTAAAACAACTGAGAGGGGGGGGGGGTGAATCAGTTGTTTATGNATATTATTAATCTTCCTTCAAGTGATCATCAACAATATACAACATATGGAGAGTAAAAGCAAAGACCATCAGTCACACATAAAGTACACACAGAGACAGATTTTCACGAGGAAACCCATAAAGGGAGAAAACCTCTTCTTCTTCAAAATGATAAGCAGTCTTTTTCAGTTATGTACATCATTTACAATTGAGCACCAACTCAATGTGAGGCTGCTACCTCTGTTTTACAAGTTGCAACTTGTTTGAGAGCACCAACTCTTTGGTTTCTCTAGCACCCACTAGAAGGAAGCACCAACTCCCTGAATATTCCAGCA
>ML798308.1:279654-313756 GCA_009831015.1 Picea engelmannii | reverse complement strand
ACTAGTTCTCCCTTGCACCTCCCTGCCACCCTGGTTTCTCTGGCTGCAACCAGATGGAAGCTACAACTTCCTGTGTTCAAGCTCCCACTTGAACCTCTGAGGACAACAGTCCTCCCGAGCACCTCCCAACCTCCCTAGAATATGAATGGATAAATAAACATTCAACTTTACAGATAAATCAGGTCTTACCAATCTTTCTTTGTTCTGTAAATCTGGTCTTCTGCACACTGTTCTGCAGCTCTACTCTTCCTCTGTCTGTTCAACAGGTATGCTCTGCATCAACTCGTGCTCTCATTCTGCTCTTCTTCAACTCTTTGTTATTATGCTCTGCATTTCATCTCACCCTTCACATATGCTCAATCTCCTCCTGCGCATCTTCTTCGTTTCTATTCTTACAGTTTCATTCTTTTTCACTTACTGAATGACCAACCTGACACCGTCTATTTCATCTTCTTTTATACACACGAACATGACGGTTCAACTTCCCAACTCCTTAGGAAAAATGTCGACAACTGTCTAAGCAACTGAAACGCCAAATGAAACACTAACTGATTTGCAATCATGATTCCGTTTTTATAACATATTCCAAACTCAGGAGTTAATCTGTGAGAAAGAACAATAACCCTTCGATCTTGTTCAAATTCACCTGCACCGTTGGATTCATTCCATGGGATCTTGCATTCATTTCGGCATTTTGGCATTCGACAATTCTGTGCTGAGTGTCTCGACACTTCATTTCACGATCTCCGAAGTTCTGATACAGAACTTTTCTACACTAGCTCCTTCCCCCACATGACCACACGCGGTGACCACAGGTTGCGCTAAAAGTCACTGCAAACTCATGATCTTCATCGACCCTGATCGACGGTCCATGATCTCGATGAATCAACGGTCTAGATATTTTCGAGATCTCGCATCTCGCTGTTCCTTAGTTGGAGGTTCTCGTCACTCCAAGTTGTGATAGGCGAAGCTCTGAGATGGAGCTCAGATCAATGATCCACTTTCTTGGTGATCCGACGGTCTTGATCTTTTCGCGAATTCGCATCTCGCAGTTCCTGTGATGAAGGGTCTTATCACCCCAAATCACGATAGCCGAGACTCCAAGATGGAGTTACATCAACGACCCAGATCCAAGCTTGATTTAACGACTGTGATTGAATCGCCATATCGCATATCGCGATTTCACATTTCTTGTTGCAGTGTTTTTGTCACTCCATGTCGCGATTCGTGAAACTCCGATAAGGAGTTACATCAACGGTCCAAATCTGATCCTGATCTGATGGTCGCAGATACGTCGTGATTTCGCATATCGTGATATCGAGATTTTTGATGTTAATAATCTTTGACATGTCCAACTTGCGATCCTTGAAACTTCGATATGGTGTCCATCTACTGACGTCACACGTGAATTGACACGTGTTGACTACTGCCACGTGTCACTCTAATTCATGACTTACATGTGCCTGAAATGTTGAATCAGTCTGACACTTGTCATTACCTGATTGTGCCACGTGTCCCTAGCCGACGTGGTCTGCTGTCGTGAGTTGGGTCGACGGTCTAGATCACATCTTGATCTGACGGTTCAAGTTCAGTCGGGATTTCACACATCGCGATTTCGAGGTTCCTAATGTCAATAAACTTTGACATGTCCAACTCGCGATCCCCGAAACTCCGACAAGGACTGGGATCAAGGGTCCAGATCAAAGCTTGATCTGACGGCTCAGATTTCATCTCGATTTTTCATATTGCAATTACGCCCTCTTCTCCTTGCACTTTAAAGACCGTGCAGGTTCTCCTCGATCCAACGGTGGTCGGACCCTACGCTCGGATCTGACGACTGAGATCTGTCTCCCTCTTCAACAATTAGAGATTCTTCTTCAACCTTTAGCTCATTCGCTGCCTTCTATCATTCACTGCTTTCGATCATTCACCTCTCTGAACTTGTCTTCTGTTTGCCTATCATCTTCACTGTTGCCATCAATGACAAGCATTCACTGTTGTTAGCTGTCTGTTAAATATTTGCCAACACAGTAACCATCATAATTCTGTGTTGAACATCATTCATATATTGAGTTTTTTCCATTCACCTCCACTCATATAAAACCAACATCCACCAAAAACTCTGATGGGTACTAGGCTTATCCTCCCGCAATCTGAGGGTGACTTTCAGTGCTAACAAGTTCCACATGTGTCTTCTCTTCCAGGGTAGCCTATTGATATTCCAACTTCTCCAGAGAAGGAAAGTGGCTATGGAGCAACGATCAATGAGACCGAGGGGTTAGTAACAAAAACCTTGAGAGGTTTAAGAAAGGAGAAGGAAGCCCGAGGGGAGGTAACTGAACAAGCAACCATATCTGATCTTGTCAGTTCCTTGAGCAAGTAGCAGTTGATATTGAAAGTTGGGAAACTTACAAACCAAAATGAGAAGTTAAAACAAGAGGTGACATAGTATCAAGTTTTGGATAGGCATATTAAGGCAGATAATGCACAATTGAAAGAATACAACCTAAGGTTACAGAATGTGCAAGAAGAAGTCTCTGCTAAACTCGACAAAGTTCTACGTTTGATCCAATACACTAGGGTGATTAAGAAGGATCTTAGGAGCGAGGCCTCTAGTTTCAACATTCTAGAGTCAGATAAATGATGTTAAGACAGGATGGAAGATGGTTCAGTTTTGCAAAGTTTTGAGTATCACTTTTGACATTTTTGCATCAGGACATGCAATGACTTAAGCATGGGGGAAATGTTGAGTCTCCATTTTGACACCTCTATTACTCTATATTATCCTCTATCTGGGTCAATTTTACCTTTGACATGTGCATATGTTGTCTATTTCCTCCACAAACCTACCTTGTGACCTTGTCCATCTACATAAAGAGGTAACCCATGTTAAAAACATGATTTGTTTGATTTCTTGATTAATTGGGATTAAATGGTTGATTGTTTATGCTCCTAATGACTTTGATTGTTATTAAGCAGCTTCATGAAAAGGAATCACCTCATACGATACTCATCTTCAGGATTCATCCGGTACTTCCACTGGTCTGGTACTGCAACAACCAACTGTTCTATTCCGGTACTCCACATGATCCGGTACCAACACTACAGTGATCTGGTACCACCTCTGTGTTGATCCGGTACCAACTTTGTGCCTATTCCAGTACCACCATTGCGCTGATCTGGTACCTAGATCTATTACTGTGTTTGTCCGGTACTAAACCCATGTCTACAGGATTAACATTTTGAACGAGTATGCTGGTGATGATTCCAAGAAATTAGTTGGATAGAAGTATCCTTGGATTGTTTGAAGATCACAATAGACTTAATCACTCATGCACTTCATGTCATGAGGATGAAGTCCATTCCTTGAGATATGATATGATTCACCAATTGTAATATTTTGTAAACATTTGATAATTATCCTCGGGCCTTGATTATAATAGCCGACCTTCTTTAAAAGGGATGTTGTGCAGATGATAGATGGTAAATAGCGAATGATATACACTGTTATGCTGGGAAATGAAATGTTGAATTACTGTTTCACTTGATCAATTTAAGGAATACAAATTATAGTTTGTGCAATTCATGGATGTGAGTAAAGTGTTTAGTTTGTAATTTGTTTAGAGGTACCTTGTTGGTTCGGCAAGGGCCCATCGCCCCAACCAAGGTAAGCCTCCATGTATATGTCTTGTGTGGTATAAGTTAATTGCGTGAGTGTGCAAATATAATAGTTGTGTGTTGAAAATGATTATAAGTGTATGAAATTTTCTAAGTACAATACAAATTTCTAAATAGATTTGATTTTGGACCAGTGTAAATGAACAATTATGCATTAAGCATAGTAGATAATTCTATTTCCATTTCTGCAGAGTGATATTTAGTTAACAAAAGCTTAATAGATGTTTGGGATTGTTAAATAAGCAATTGTTATTGTTTTGAATTTATGATTGTGTTGTCCTCAGTAGGTACATGAACAATAAGACTTCATCTCTCACCTTCATGCTCCATGTAATGAAGTCTTTCAATCATATTGATTGTCTCCTGTATTGAGGAAGGTTTGATTGGAATTGATTGGGTTATGATTGGTTTCTTTCTAAGAGTAAATAAAGTGAATTGTTAATTGGTATTTGAATTGCTACAAGAAGCAAGGTCTCAGTTCATCTCTTCATTTCATGAGCCTATAATGAACACACTTGTTATCTAAGCAAGAACCTTTTCAATTGAGTGTTTGTTTGAGAGTTTTACTATAAGATTTATCTTCTAAGTTTGAAGTCGTGTGAAGTATTTAGATATTCCAAAAACAAAGTGTTATGTTATTAATTATTTCATGATTGAGCTAGATACAACAGACATAGATAGGTTACCTTTTTTAGACACATATGGTGTAACAACTCTTTTGATTATGCATCCTAGATTGACATATAAATGAGTGCAATATACTAAGAATATATATACACCAACACTGACATGTCCTATCGATTGAGAGAAAGAAACCCTACTACTCTAGAAGATATGGAAAAATGTGTTTTGAGTGTTGAAGAAAATCTATTGGCTAGGAGAGCTAGACAAAGAACATAAAGGAGAGTCGCAATCAAGGAAGAACCATTCACTTCCATTGCAGATGCCAAAATTGATTCCTTAGTTAGAACTATGGAAATAATGATGGAAAGATTAGAAAGCACTGACATGAACCCACCTAGAGAGAATCAACCTAGCCCTGAGATCCGAAATCCCAATTTAAGGAGAAACCCTCCCCAAATCAAACAAAGGGAACCTAGAGAGGAAAGAAAACAAAGAGGCCTTGATCAATAGATTAGGCCACCTTTTCAAGAAAACTATGTTGATGAGGGGGAAGAAATAATCGAGGGAGTAGATGACATTCACAAAATCCTATGGGAATAAATGACAATGATTCCATTTTTCTTACCCAAGAAGAACATGATCTTTTCCTCCTTTCACAAACTGAAGTAGATGAGGAAGAATTAGAACAACAAGCTTTTGAAAACACAATAATGGAAGTTCATAGGCAGTACAACTTGAGAAGTAAAAAGTCTAATGATAATCCAACGAAGAAAGCTTCTGAAATTAAGAAAACCTCATATACACTTGGCAAGAAAGTTCATGAAAAGAAAAACTCAGAGATCCCTACAAAAAGAAGACCTGACTCTGCACCAAAGACAAATCAAACTGATGTTGCATCCACTAGTCAACCCAATCCTACTACACAGAACAATGTGGTTGATAAATCAGATTTTCCTAGTCAAAACAAAACTCCTACCACATTCAGTCTGGAAAGTGAATTGGCTAAACTCAAAATACCTATTCCTCTGTCAAAATTAATGAACAAGAATGCCTACAGATCACAAGTGATCAAATCCCTGAACATAGAACTAGGAGTGGGTACAGACACAATGCACATTGCTGATGATCAACTAGAGTTGTTGTTTGGACCTGAAGTTGAGGGAAAAGTTGACAGTGGTTTTGTTCCTCCTTTTTACATCAGCTTAAATATTCATGATAAGACATTGCACAATGCCATGCTAGATTCTGGTGTTTCTCATAACCTTATGCCTAAGGTTGTGATGGAGAAATTAGGGCTTGATATCACCGAGCCTTACAAGGATTTATACTCCTTTGATTCAAGTAAAGTTAAATGCATAGGTCTAATCAAAGACTTATGTATTACCTTGGCACAAATACCAACCAAAAGCATGGTAATGGACATTGTTGTTGCAGATATACCTCCAAAGTATGACATGTTGTTGTCTCAATCACGGGGAGCCAAATTACAGGATACCCTACAGTTGGACATGTCCTATGCAACCATCCCATTATTTGGTCAACAAAGAAGATTGTACATAGAGACACTGATGAAATACATGGTCAGTAGTCAAGAGAAACCACATAACTACCCTTTATACTTTGTTCATTCTGATCTGGACTCTTTTATTTTTTATAATGATGGTGACATGGAAAGTCAAATTGCAAAATTGGAAGATGATGTGTACAACTTGGAGGAAAGCAAAGCAACCCATGAAGAAGATAAAACAGTGAAAATACAAATGGATGAACCAGTGAAACCTCTGTGGAGTCTAGACTTCAATGGTGCTGTCAGTAAATAAGGATCTGAAGCTGGAGCTAGAGTGTGAGTGTTCAATTCAAAAGCAAGATATTCAAAAAGCCATTCTTACAAATTAAATTTCCAGTGTACCAACAATATAGCCGAGTATGAAGCATTAATGCTAGGTCTAAAATTGTTAAAAAAGCTTGGTGCCAAATGAATTTCAGTAAGAGGTGATTTTGAACTTATCATAAAATAGATCAAAGGTGAGTATTATGCCAAACACCCGAGACTAAGGGCCTATAGAAATGTTGTTCCTGATTTTTTGCAATGCTTTACTGAATATGATTTACAGGTGATTCCCAGAGGCCAAAACATACTTGTTGATGGACTGGCTACCTCAGCAGCCACTTGTAAAATACCATTTCATCCTAATCGCCAATACAGAGTTGAGGTGAAATGTAGACATGTTGTTCCAGACAATATCCGGTATTGGCAAGCTTTTGGTAATGATGAACAGATTGATGATTTTCTGCAATCAAAAAATGAATTTGAATGTGCAAATATTGATGTAGATAGTGATAATGAAAGTGTAAATAAAATAGATTTAGAAGAAATAAATGAAAAAGAAGAAAATTCAGATATTTTTCAATTAAAGGATAACATTTTGCCTAGAGGGTTAGTCCCATTGGAAGAACTGTTCGATTTTGATGATGTAGCTATAAACCAAAAATTGAACCTACTGGAAAGGATGTTGAGGACTGCAACATAGGGACTGATAAGGAACCAAAAATGATTAAATTGCCAAAATCTTTACCTCATGCTCAAAAACAGAAATATATAGAATTGTTCAAGGAATTTGTAAATGTTTTTGCATGGAGCTATGAAGATCTAAAATCTTATGACACTAGCATTATACAACATAAAATTCCCATAAAAGAAGATCATAATCCTTTCAAGCAAAAACTTAGAAGAATTAACCCAAATTTAATGCCTCTAATTGAAAAGGAAATAAAGAAAATGTATGATGCTAAAATCATTGTCCCAGTAAGGTTTTCTAAATGGGTGTCCAATTTAGTTTCTACAAGAAAAAAGAGTGGAGAAATGACACTGTGTATTGATTTCATAAACCTCAATAAATTCTCACTTAAAGACAACTATCGCTTGCCCAAAATGGACCATATTTTGTAGAAGGTAGTTCGATCCAGTATAATTTCTTTGTTAGATGGCTTTTCTGGCTAAAACCAAGTCTTAGTCCACCTTGATGATCAGGAGAAAACAATGTTTACTACACCTTGGGGCACTTTCATGTATGTGAAAATCCCTTTTGGTTTAATGAATGCTGGGGCCACATTTCAAAGAGCAATGGACATTGCTTTTGTGGATGAACTTGGAAGATTCACTGTCATATACCTGTATGACATAACTATTTTTTCAAAAACAGATGAAGAGTACTTACTCCACCTTAGAAAAGTTTTTGAAAAATACAGGAAATTCAGAATCTCACTAAATCCCAAGAAAACTTTGTTTAGTCTAGAGGAAGGTAAACTATTAGGACACATCATATCTAAGGATGGGATCAAAATAGATCCTGGCAGGATTGAAGCCATCCAAAAAATAGACCATCCCATAAACATAAAAGAGTTGTAGTCTTTCATAGGAAAAATAAACTTTCTAAGAAGATTTATCCTTAACTTAGCAAAACTTCTAAGAAACGTAACCAAGATGTTGAAAAAAGATACAAAAATAGAATGGACCATATAAGAAAAACATTCCTTTGATCAAGTGAAACATGCTTTGACACAATGTACTTACCAGTCCTAATTACACCAAAGATTTCCTCCTATTCTCCTTTGCTTCTAAGCATACCATTGCAACAGTTCTTTTGCAGAAAAATAGTGAAGGCCATGAACAACCTATTGCCTTCTCCAGTAAATCCTCGAGAGATGCTGCATTGAATTATAACATCATGTAAAAGCAAGATTTTTCTTTGGTGAAAGCAATTAAATATTTTAGAGTATATAGTCTCCACTCACATATTATTTCCTATGTTCCTAATGCTGTGGTGAAAGATATTCTAACCCAAGAAAGAAGGACTTGAGTAAAATCAAGCACTTAATTTGTCATAAGCATGGTCATTATGCATCACAATGTCCAAATAATAAGAGAGTTAAAGGGAAGCTTCAATATAAGTAGGTAGGTAGTAGCCTTTGCATAAACTTAGATGAATGAGTTTGTTGCCAAGTTCAAGAAGGATTTCTCATTGGTATCTTGCCTTTCTACAAGCATGATTTTGAGGAATGCGTGGTATATGGATAGTGGGGCATCTCAACATATGACATCAACTTGATAGTAATATTTTATAATTTGAAGAAGTAGGACTCATGAGTACAATCTGAGCTTGGTGTTGATGTAAAGTACCCAGTAGTAAGAGTTTTTATTGTTCCTTTCCAACTCAAGTCGAGTGATTCTTTAGATTTTGATGATGTCTTTTTGTACCAGGTCTTGGGAATAAATCACTTTTAGTTTTGGTTATGGAGGATAAGGGCTTTGCAATGGAGTTCAAGAAACAACAAGTTCTCATTAGACTAAAAGAATCTATCCCACATTCAACTTAGCTAATAGGGGTTAGAGAAGGTAATTTGTACAAGTTAAAGGGTGAACATGTTTGAGCCCCGATGCATAATAATGAAAACTTGTGCAATTTGTGGCAAACGAGGATGGGCCACCTACATCACAAGGTGTTTCATATTATGAGGGAGATAGTTACATGTCTTCCAAAGTTCAGTACTAAGTAACATGGTGTGTGCAGAGGGTGCACACTTGGAAAACACACATAGGCTACTTTCCCAAGGAGCAAGCATAGGTCTAAGGGGATTCTAGAAATACTACATTTAAATGTTTGTGGACCGATGTTAGTGGTGTCAATAACAAGAAGCATGTATTATGTTTCCTTTATTGATGATTTATGTCACAAGACTTGGATTGACATATTAAAGACCAAGGATGAGGTCTTTAGCAAGTTTCAAGTTTCTCAAATCTCTAGTTGAAAACCAGTCAGGGAAGAAGTTCAAAGTCTTGAGATCGAACAATTGGGGAGAGTATACCTCCAAGGAATTCGAGGGTTTCTACAACGAGACAAGGAACAAGATGGAGATCGTTGTTCTGTACAACCTGTTATCCCCTAGCCTAGGGATAACTAAGGAGATCGTGTCTCGAGGCCCACAGGTTCTAGACATGGAGTGTCGAGAGTCAGACTTCCTAAGCATAGCCCCGGAGGGCCCCTCTTTTCTTCAAGTACAATCCACATGTCGCCAATAACAACATCCATCACACTCGCCTGGTCCTGAACTGGCAGTGGGTCTTGCTCCATGAGGTAATAAGTCTAGGTATCATGGTATGTATCACTCTGATATTTGAAGCACTTGAACATGTTGTATTGAATCCTTCTTCATTTCATGATGTTTGCTTGGAATTTATGCTCTTTGCATTGTTTAAACTAGGGAGGGTGACATGGTGCCCTAGTAAGTTGATTTCTCTTTAGGGTGGGTTGCTACTAGGTCGATCTTTGAAGAGTTATCATTTGTTCCCTCATACTTACCACTTTCCATCTTTATTCCTTCCATCTCCCCATATTTTGGGATTTTGGATAGGATACACTAGGAAGGGTTGTACCTTACCTCATGGGAAGAAGGGGCTAAAGGCCTAAAGGGTAAAAGTAGATGGAAAGAGTTAAAATCCATTTTGAAACCTTTGAGATGCTTCACCCAGGGATCCCCAAGAAAGCAGTGAAAAGATTCTCAGTAAGAAAAGGGGACCCACAAGATAGCATGAACACTCAAGGTATTAGTTGATGGATAGGAGGTCTCATCACGAGTTGGCCTATTATGGCCATGAACATGTAGCAGTATGACATTATGACCTATCTGGTCACCAAGCCAATGTAGTGGCTCTTGGTTTCATAGCCAAGAAAAAGGGGGTCTCACCACGATCCGACCTTCTCATTTTCGTGAAATGTTTTGTGGATGACATTGTCACCTCTGGTCACCAAGCCAGGACAATATCCCTCAACTATTCCCTTTTAGCACAAAATAAAAGATCAAAATAAAGAAAGCTAAGAAATAATAAATGGTAACGAATGGGCTAGAAAACAATTGCATTCATGACAAGGTGTATTTCACCCTCCACAAAGGCACCCATAGGTAAGAGTCTACATTTCCCTGTTATCACATGCACCCCATGCCACTTCATACACTTACATGACTTGGATTAGGCTGCACCTAGGAAACACCCTAGACTTAAGGGGGATTAACCCAATAGGGCATCCTAAGACCCTTCCCAAACCTAAATTTGGCAAATTGTATAACGTCTTTGAGCATTTGTTTGGTTTAAAGGGGTTTGATACACATGTTCGGGTGGTTTGATTATTGAATGTGATTTAATTTCTATGATACTCGTGACTCATGGAACTCTGGAGGGCGTACCTATTTGTCTTTGTAGGACCTTTCCCGATGGACATGTATTCATGAGGAGATGACTAGTTTGGACCTTCATGAGGGCTCGAAGCCTAGGGATGGATGTTGAGACCCCGAGCTTGGGGAATGACAACGATGACCAACTTGCATGATACAAGAAGAGGTTGTTGCCTTTGGAGGCACTTTGGAGGGCTTAGGGGGGGATTCCGCCCTCCATGCACCAGAACACTACCCTTTGGAGACTGAGATGTCATCCTTCTAGTTCAGGATGGCACGGATCCTTGAAGATGATGATAGCACATGTGGACAAAGATTGAAGCCTTTGGAGACCTATTTCCATGTTCTTGCAGTATTTCTGCAATTGGTCCAATTGTCTCTTGAGCATCTCTACTTCTTTCTTTAGAGGTCGATTGAATTATCTCATATCTTGTTCTTTTTTTAAATCCTTGAACTTCTGAGGTCTCGTCTCTGTAGTAGATGAATTAGTTAACATACCACCAAGCCATTTTCTATTTACATAATGACATCAAGATTTTGTAGCAGCTGATGCTACTAAATCGGTTGCTTGATATTTCGTACCGACTATCATGAATTTTTTTCCGCAATCTGCTATATCAAATGCCAAATCACAAGCTTTTGATAAAGAATGAGCAGTTTTAGCCAAATTTATAATATGAGTATCTTTACGCTCTATAAAAATGTAAGGTGCCATCTTAGGATTCCATTTTCTAGTTTTATGCCCTAAATGAACTCTTGCTTCCATCATCTCTTCCAAATCCATGTTCCAATATCTTTTTCTCATTCTCGTTCACTTTCCTCCCCAAAATAACGAAATAACATGTAGCATAATATCTAATTATTCCAACGGAATCGATTACATCTCAAATATTGCCTGTCTATCTAGTACGTGGTATAAATGTTCTCACCCATAGAATATTTGATATTAATCCTATTATAGAATGAATAATCATGAACACAACAATAAATCTATTTGTTTTTCAAGACTATTTGAATGGCTGCTTCAAAATATTGTGAGAATTTTCTTGAATGGAAAAAAAGATACTTTGTGATAATGAAAGAAAATATCTTTCACTTTTTTGCTAAATAGATTCCTATTCCTCATCCTTGGATCCATTTCGTTCCATTTCCTTGAACGGTGAATATGTTGTCCAGTACCGACAGGTATAATCCCCCCAAGAATAACATTTTCCTTCAAGCCTTGTCCCCTTGAGGAGACCTAATGTCACCCTAGAAGGGATGACATCACCTTGTTTAGGGTTATTTCATGTAAATTAAGGGCAAAATTGTTGAGGTCGACCTTGTACTTTAAAATAAATTTAATTTTAGGCTAGATTTTGGTATAAATACACAAAAATGACATTCATTTTCATCACAACTCACCTCTCACAAGAAAGGGATTGAAATTGGGGCCCTTTTAGGGTAATTGGCTGAAATTTTGAAGCACCCTTGGTTGGAGACTTGTTTGGATGCATTTTTTGATAATTTCTTGGTGGAATTTTGGCAAATCTAGGGTTTTTATGCTTGATTATTCTTGGTGAGGTAAGTAAATCTGCAATTTTTATTTCATGATAAATGTTTATGGCATGTTTACTTGTTCATATTTAAGATTATGAAATTGTTTGCTTGAAAACCCTAGGAGTAAGAAACATAAGATGTTTCTTTCTTGCTCTTTGTTTTGCTAATTTTGCCCAAGAAGATCTTCTCTAGACAAACTTCTAGAGCCCTAAAGTGCTAGCACTTTAGAAGTTTTGTCTAGTTCTTATTGCATTGAATATATTTCAAGAGTATAAGGATAGGATAAATCACCAGGGTCCAGAAGTGCCTACACCCTAGTTGAATCTTCTCTTCTCTTAGGGGCTTGGTGCTTGAGAACTTAAGGTGCTACTTCTCAAGGTTCCACCTTGTTATCTCTTAGACAAGTACAATCATTGTTATTTCTCCAAGTTATTGTGCTAATATAATTGACTCCGTAAGCCCTAAAAGACACGAGTTATTGCTTCTCTCTCGTTGAAGGATTGATCAAACACTCAAACACTTTTCTCTCAAGATTTTACTAACTAATACTAACACTAACTTACTTGTTCTTGTTATAAATGTTTACTACATCCATCTAAAAGCAACAAAGTTTCTACATAATTCATATTATTTGCTAGCTAACCACTTCATAATTTGGCCATGACAAGCTATTATCATTCTATACATTAAATGTTATATTTTCATTGTCTTTTTGAGAATTTATGAATAACATTTCTTGCAGTTGTTATACATTACAAATTGTTGTTGTAAACTTGTCTATTGCTACATTTTTATATTAGCTAGCATATGTTTCACTAGTTTATTGTCTAATTGAAGCATTAATATCATTTTTGTATTTGAAGCTACCATATTTATGCTTGTTGTCTTGTTTCGGTTTGGTACACTTCATCTTCTACACTTGCTTCATCCCTTTGAGACACAAACTTTGTGATATCTTTGACTGAAGTTACTGGTGAGAGGGGGGTTAATATTTACATCTTTGCCTCATTTCACCAACCCTTTAGGTCACTAGGGACGTCTCCCTTGGGGTAGTTTTATTTTACTCCTAAACGGAAAGGTGTTTCCTGTTAAAGTGACAGTGATAGGTCACCCCCTTGTTACTCTAATCTTGTTTCACTTGCCTTGGGCTTTGGGAAAGTACATATTATGCGATAACACAACCCACAACAAAATGGGGTTGCAGAGTGAAAGAATCGATCCATCATAGGCATTGTTAAGGCCATGATACATGACTGTTAGGATATTTAGACACTTAGGAGTTAGTTAAGATCTACTTGGTCTAATGTGTCGTTAGGTAAAAGTGTGTTTATTTAGTATGCATTTGTAGTTAGGAAATCTAACAGTCACAATATGTTTCTGACATAGAGTGATCCGACGGTTCATACTCTCCTCGATCTCAACGACCATTGATATGTGGTTTGACACCCGATTGGTCCATGATATCTATTTAAAGAGCATGGAGGGTCATTTTCCGATGATCGATTGTGAGAAACTCTCTTGTAAAATCTCTCTATAATATTTTTCTTTTGCATTAATAAACTGCTCCAAGTGGCCATGTTGGCTGGGGCCATGGATGTTTCCTCGTAGGGGTTTTACCACGTGAAAACATCGGTGTGTTGATCTTTGATATGGTTATGTGAGTAGTTAATGAAGGTGTTCATCCTTTGTTGGAATACTTGTGTTGTCGAACATGGTATCAGAGCCTGTTTGAAGACCCGCTCCTGTTGTAGATCAAGATCGTGAAGCCGGTTGTCTCATCTCCATTTTCTATCATTTTCGTACATTTATAGGCTGAGGGGACTATTCCATTGCGTCCGAATCGCTCATTTCAGTCATGAACACTTTTCGTTTCACTCAAAAAGGTTTCCTTTTGCCCAAGATACAACCATTTTAGTCAGATCCGGAGGTATAAAGCCTGGATACACATTTTTTAAATTTTGCAGAGTATCATTTTGGTTTTATTTCGGTTTTGTATTATTTATTTCAGGGTTTCTACTCTTTTAGATCCACATATTCTCTTTTCACTATGCCCAGTGCGATCTCGACAAATCAGAAACAAATAGGAAAAGATGCATCTTCCGAGTAAGCTAATTGAGATCTAACCCTTGTTGTAATCGAGAAGCGAAATTTTTTTCTTGTGTGAAAATAGTTTTTTTCTTAGCACGCTCTTCAAAAACAACAACAAAAATCCTCTTCCTAAAAAATGCAATATGTTTTGCTAGACCATTTGGTTAAAAGTTTCATTATTAACTAAGGGGTTTTGAGTTCAAGTCTCTCTTTTGTTACTTTTTTTGAAAAAGTTCATGCAAAAATTGTAAAGTGTATTTCACTTCAAGTATAAAAGTGAATCACTATAAGTAGCTTTAATATTTTATTTTAGAGTTATTTATTTTGCATGCAACTTTTCTTTTATAAAGTAACTTAATTGTAAAAGTGATCCCCACTTCTTTTTATAAAAGTGGGGCACTTCATTAAACAACTTACACTATCACATGGTCATTTGGTTACCGTTTATGTTTTTTTTTAAAAGGGCATAACTCTCATATCCGAAGTCTGTTTTCAATGCCATTTTTTTTTAAACCGCATAAATTTTCGAGATATTTCCATCAAGATCATCAGATTTAGTTTTTAAATCAATATTATCTACATATTGAATATGTCTTCTACATGTAATCTTTTGCTTACCAACACCAACTACTTCCAATTGAAATCTCATATGGAAGATTTATTAAGAAGTAAAGGCTTGTACCAGATTACCTTAGGAAAGGAAAAAACACCCACTGATGATGATAAGAAATTCAAATGGGCTAATAGGAGTGACGAAGCATGTGGACTAATCAGAATGTCCATCTCTCTTGATTTAAGGTTCCACCTTAAAGAAATTGATGACCCCCATGAAACTTCAGAAAAGATTGAATCTGTGTTTGGTAAACTTAATATTATTCGAGCACAATAGTTAGAAAATCAAGCACTGACCTTAATTCCAAGTGATTTTTCTTTCCTTGGAGACTATCTATCTAAGTTTAAAACACTCAGAATGTTATGTGAAGAATGTGAGATAGAAATGGAGGAAGAGTGTTGCATCTATCTTATTCTTTCTAAGCTAGGTAGTGCATATTCTGTGTTTGTATCTACCTTTTATGCCATGAGAGAGACTCCAGGGAAAGATTATCAAAAACCCACTCTTGAGTCCTTTTGTGTTGCTTTGATTAGAGAGGAAGATAAGCTTGTACACCTTGGAGTGATCAACATTGCAAGTACCTCCAACAAAGCCTTAGTTGCCCAACAGAAAGATAAACCCAAGTATCTCAAGAAGAAACATCCTCGCTACAACAACAAGCAACATAAGGGTCCCTGACCCGCTCAAACAGCTTCAACTCCTAATGGCGACAAAGGAGAAAAATATAAAAATAAGAAGACTGACATACATTGCAACTTTTGTGATAAACATGGTCATGATGAGTCCAAATTTTTCAAGAAGATGAGAAATTTAGAAGTGACGATGAAGAAGCACAACATTAATATTGATTCTACTTCTTCTTCTTCTTCTCATGGACATGCACTTTCTGCTTCTAGTTTCTCCTTCAATACAACTTCTACTTCTTCTTCTGATAAGTGGCTTATTGATTTAGGAGCATCTTATCACATGGCTAATGATAAAGACATATTTTTTGCTCTAAATGAATGTAACACCAAGAAAATATTTGTTAGTGATGATATATCTCTCAGTGTTGTAGGATCTGGAACAATTCAAGTAGATAATGATCATTTCAATGATGTATTATGTGTTCCAAGTCTTTCTTGTAACCTTCTATCAGTATATCAAATAACTCATTCAGGTGAAGGTAAAACCATAGAGTTTTCACCTCACCAATTTCTAATCAAGGATCTAAAAGATCCTAAGCATGTTCTTGCAACTGGAATTGCTGATGATATTACCAGGTTGTACAATTTTGACAACTTTGGGTCATCATCTTTTTCATTAGTTTTTGTTGCTCATAGAGATGACTTCAACAAACTTTGGCATGAGCGATTTGGTCATCTAAACTATCGCTCATTGCAGCAACTATGTAATCAACAGATGGTGACTGCTCTTCCTTTTATTTCATGCAGAGATGGTGTTTGTGCCGGTTGTGTTCTCGACAAACATCATCGGGACAATTTTGACAAACATGCATCTTGGCACGCCTCGGGCCCTTTGCAACTTGTTCATTGTGATTTGTGTGGTCAACTTTCTTCTCCTTCTTTTTCTGGGTGCAAGTATTTCTTAACTTTCATTGATGATTTTTCCAGACGTACTTGGGTTTACTTCTTAAAACTTAAGAGCGAAGTTTTTGACAAGTTTTTGGCCTACAAAGCCCTTGTAGAAAAGCAATTTGGACATCAAATTCAAAAGTTAAGAACAAATAATGGAGGCGAATATGTGAACAATAATTTTACAAGTTACTGCACTACATAAGACATCCAAATGCAACACACTGTGCCATATACACCACAACAAAATGGTGTTGCTGAGAGAAAGAACCACACATTAAAATAAATGGCTAATTGTATGATCCAATCTAAGGGATTTAGTCTAAAGTATTGTGTGGAAGCAATCAACTGTGCAAATTGCATAGTCAATTGCACTCCCACAAAGGCTCTTAAAAATATAACACCGGAAGAAGCTTGGACTAAAATTAAACTAGATGTAAGTCACTTCCGTGTATTTGGCAGTATAGCATGGGCTCACATTCCTGATGAGAAAAGGAAAACATTGCAGCCTAAAAGTGAGAAGTATATATTTGTTGGTTATTCTGAAGATGTCAAAGATTATAGACTTCTTCAACCACATTGTAATGAAATTACTATTAGAAGAGATGTTAAATTTGATGAAAATATCTTGGCCTGTGAGTCTAATTCGACAATTGTGCCTTCTTTGGCCTGCAATCCATCTTTGACGTTTGTGCCTTCTTCTGTTCCTATTCCGGTTTCTTCTTCATATGATGACAGTGAGGATGAAAATCCACCTCCTCCTGCTCACTTTCCTCCACATGAGTCCTTTGAACCTGAACCAACACCAGTTCCAACACTTCCTAGATGGGTGTGTTCAACATTAGAAGCAGCTGGTGGTCTTTTCGGTGATCCTTCAGATCAACGTCGAACACATTCACAGTTCCAACGAGCCTCTTCTCTTTTGGCTCAAGTTTCAGAGACTCATGATCTAGAGACATTTGCAGAATCTTCAGGTCATCCAGATTGGGATACAACAATGAATGAAGAGTATCATTCTTTAATGGCAAATGATACTTGGGATCTTGTACCACTTTCGAAAGGAAGAAAAATTGTCAGATGTAAATGGGTCTACAAAACTAAGTATGCGTAAGATGGAAGTGTTGAAAGACACAAGGCTCGGTTATTTTCCAAAGGATTTTCCCAAGTTGAAGGAATTGACTATAATGAAACCTTTTCCCCTGTAGCCAAAATAAATTCCATCCACCTTGTTCTTACCATTGCTGCCTCACATAAATGGGAGGTCCATCAGATGGATGTTAAATTCGCCTTCTTGCATGGAGATTTGCAGGAATAAATCTACATGGAACAACCTCCTGGCTATGTTTAGAATGACTCTAGCCTTGTTTGTCACCTTAAGAAATCTCTTTATGGTCTTAAGGAGCTTGGTATGCCAAAATGGACAACTTTCTTATTGACACTGGATTCTCCAGATGCCATTTTGATTCTAATGTCTATACCAAGAAAGTAGGAAGCCATCCCATAATACTTCTCCTTTATGTTGATGACCTTATCCTTACTGGTAGTGACTCAAAATTTTTAAACCATGTGAAAACCAACCTTAAGAAGAAATTTGAAATGACAGACTTAGGATTTTTGCACTTTTTCCTTGGCCTTCGAGTTTTGCAAACCAATGAAGGATTTTTTCTTTCCCAGTTTAAGTATGCTTGTGACCTTCTTCGTCACTTTCACATGGATGATTATAAACCAACCCCTTCTCCCTTCTAGTCTAGAGTCAAGCTTAATGCCACATGCACTTCTCCTGAAGTTGATGCTACCCTGTACCGTCAGTTAGTTCATAGAATCTTATATTTGACTCATACCCATCCTGATCTTTCCTTTGTTGTTGGTCTTGTTGCCTGGTATATGCAAACACCCCATGAAATTTATTGGAAAGTAGCTAAAAGGATCCTTCACTATGTACGTGGTATAATTTAGTTCGGGATACATTACAGTTCAAGGGGGACTCCTTTATTGGTTGGTTTCATTGATTTAGATTGGGCCAACGACTTTGATGATTGAAAGTCTATTGCAGGTTATGTTTTCAGCCTTGGTTTAGGACCTGTCACTTGGGCCTATAATAAACAATAGGATACTGCACTTTCTTCAGCAGAAGCAGCGTACTGAGTAGCGGTAAATGCAAGTTAGGAAGCATTGTGTCTTCAATAGATCTTTTTAGAGTTTGGATTCGAGCAGTAACATTCGACCAGCCTTTGGTGCGATAATCAGAGTGCCATCAAGCTTGCCAAATACCTAGTTCAACATCAGCGCAACAAGCACATCGAGCTACACATGCACTTCATCAGAAAGCTCATTCATGATCAAGTTATTGAAGTTCTCTTTTTCCCTACAAAAGATCAAGTTGCAGACATTTTCACAAAGTCTCTTACAGAAGCAAAGTTTTCCAAAATTCGATCTATGTTAGGAGTTTAGAAAGTTGTCATTAAGGGGGGATAGGCTCTAATGCCTCCTTCCTTCTCCTATTGTGTCAACATTGTAAATCCTTCAATCCTATCCCAAGTTGTTCTTAAGGGGGGATGTTAGGATATTTAGACACTTAAGAGTTAGTTAAGATCTACTTGGTCTAATCTGTCGTTGGGTAAAAGTGTCTTTCTTAGTGTGTTTCTTTAGTATGCATTAATATGCATTTGTAGTTAGGAAATCTGACAGTCGCGATATGTTCCCGACATAGAGTGATCCGACGGTTCATACTCTCCTCGATCTTAATGGACATTGATCTGTGGCTCAACACCCGATTGGTCCATGATCTCTATTTAAAGAGCATGGAGGTTCATTTGTCGATGATCGATTGTTAGAAACTCTCTTGCAAAATCTCTCTATAATCTTTTTCTTTTGCATTAATAAATTGCTCCAAGTGGTCGCGTTGGCTTGGGTCGTGGATGTTTCCCTGTAGGGGTTTTACCACGTGAAAACATTGGTGTGTTGATATTTGATCTGGTTATGTTAGTGGTTACTGAAGGTGTTCATCCTCTGTTGGAATACCTGTGTTGTTGAACGATGACCAATACTTGCCAATGTTTCTTTGAACAGAGGCATGTAACACAACAGTCTACATCCATAACTTGTGTCCTCACAAGATCTTTGAGAACAATACAACAAAGGAAGAATTCATTGTTCTAAAGCTAGAGGTGAATCACTTTCATGTCTTCAGTTGTCTAGTTTATATCCATGTAAGGGTAGAGAAGAGGACCAAGTTGGAGCCCTCCAGCAGGAAGGGTTTGTTTATAGGTTACAATGAGACTTTAAAGGATTATAGGGTCTACATTCCAAAGCAGAGGAAGACAATAGTGAGAAGGGATGTGAAGCTTGAGGAAGACTTTGCATTTAGGAAGTCCCATGAGCCTATTCCAGTGACAGAGGATGAGGAGCAAGAAGCTCTAAAGGTTTAGCCCGGGTCACCAATGATTTCCATAATAGTACATTGACCTTTAGGTGAAGAGCAGGATATAGTCACCCCTTCCACTTACATCGAGAGACCTTGATGGTTCACTCATACATTGAGGGATGTTTAGACTCCTAGGAGCAAATTTAGAGAGAGCATACCTTTGAATAAGTTTCTGGACTACATGGCATTGATGATAAACATTCGATATTTTTTATCCTTCTTGCGTTCAAGAGGAGGTATACCTATAGGTATGGTAGTATACCATAGTGGAGTACACCTCCATCATGAAGAATGATGTTTGGAACATAGTGTCAAGATCAGAGGAGATGTCAGTTGTGAGTTCTAGGTGGCTCTATAGGATTAGGTCATACAACAACATGCCAAATATATGATTTGTAGTGAAAACCTTTGATTTAGTTCATAGTGGATCCAAGGTAGGAGCATTGGGTAATACCAAAGGATGTGCTCAAGTATATGAGAGGCACAATGGAGTATATTATGAGATATATTGGAGATGGTGAAGTAAATATGCAAGCATATGCGAATAAAGATTGGGTAGGTAGTGTAACAAACATGAAGAGCACCTTAGGGTGTAGTTTTTTCTTGGGATCATCGAAGATACCCTGGTTCAGTAGGAAGAAGACTTCCATAACACTTATCTTATCATAGGCATAGTGTTAAAATTTTGCTTAAACAGTTAAGTGTATTTTGTATTCTTTAACTTTTAACTATTAGAAAAATAATTGCATGCATAAGGATCATTGAAATAAGAACATCCATAGTATACACCATATTTGTCTTGGGAAACCCTCTTGCGGAAGAAAACCCAACAAAACTTCTTCAATTTAGATGCGTCAACAAATACAATGTCTCTCTCCAAGAGAGATCTCACAAAACAAAAGATAACCATAAGATAGACCAAAAAACTTAACCACAATAGAGTAGCACAACGCTAGACCAAGAAAGATAGACCAAGAGATAACCAAAACCCTCCACAAAAACACGCCTCCTTTGTAGTTGTGTCTCTCCTAATACTTGTGCACTTTTCATTGAGAGAGAACTTGTGTTGTGTGTGTTCTACAAGTGAGGTGCCTAGCCTCATATAACTAGTAGTTAAGACACCCTTTAATTAAGTCAGGCTCGACTTGTATAATCGACACTTTCTAATTTACATTTGAATTTTACAAAGGCACAATAGGGTCGAGTTTATAAATTTAACGTAACGTTATTCTTTAGGGTTTTGACTTGGTCTAATACAATAAAAATACAATAAGAATATCTTCCGAGCTACTCAAACTTCAACACTCCCTCCTAGCAAGGAAGGTATTCTTCTGGCACAATCATCACGGCTGCTTCTGCACTTCTGTACACTTGACCATTGACTTGTTGACTTTGCACAATTCTGTATTGAAGAATTTTTGTAGCCACGTCATGCATCCTATTGTCACAAGAGTTGGTTCTAGGCTATAATAGAGACAAGCCTTATCACATTTTAAATGAAATAAATTTTGTCACTCAAACTTGACAAGGGTTACATGCAAGTAAATTTCGAGATAACCTTGAACCACTTTTAATTTGAAACTGTCCCTTCCAACCTGAGAGGGATCTCTTGAAAATATGTGTCAATGGGATATTCAATAAGCTTAACAGTGGGCAGATCTATGGGTAACAGAAAGTTTTGGGTTTTTAGGGTTGATGGGTTGGACCGGAAAGTAGTCCATTGGGCATGGAGTCAAATGATCAAGCAAGTAATAAGAGTGTTTCAGCAATGGAAATCCATGAAGCAGAGGCGAGATAGAAGCTGATTACAAAGGGAAGGATTTATAAAAAGTATGGCAACAAAATAAAGAGAAAACATATCAAAATGCTAGGAGCACTTAGCAATGAGTGGATTCCAAGCATAAATAAGTGGAAAGAGATAGTTGGGACAGAGCATCTAGCAAGGATGAATTCTGAACCTTCATATCTCTGCAAGAAACAACCTATAATCTGTCTAGCAACAGAGCATCTAAAAAATAGATGAATTCTATTACAAACACAGTTACAAATCGGGAAGCAAATGGAAATAAAACCAAGTGAAATGATGTGAAAATGAAGCAATAAGACATTCTCTGCAAACAAAATCACAAGAATCTCTGATATAGATCGAAAATGCTTTGCACTCTTTATTAAACATGAAAACAAGTGCTATAGCCCAGGAGTACTACTCTTCTCCCTCTGTCTTGCCTTTTACAAATATGCCTCATATATGTATTGAGGTCTAAATCCTCTCTAATCTAAAAGATAACAATAGTTACAACCAATTCTTGAAACTTTTTGTCATAGAAAATGGGCCAAACTGTTGAAAAATAGGGCTGCAGTTATGGTTCTGTATCTCTCGAATCACGATAGCTGTGTATAAATTGGAAGAGGATTTTGTGCATCTATTTATTCTGAGAAAAAACCTCTCTTAGTTCCCTGAGACCCCTTTTCATTTTTCCCAAATCTGCATTTAACAAACATGTGTCACAATAGGAAAATATGAAATCCGAAAATTAGGGCTCGGAGATGGATTTGATTCTCCCAATATGTGACACCTATAGGAAAAATGAAAGAGGCTAATGATCTCTGATGTGTTAGGCACACAATCCTCCAACTTTTTCTCAAAATGATACTCTAGTCGCTTAGAATCCTCATTTGAAAATGATGACTCGACATAGTAAAAACGCCATATTTCTAAAAATGAACCTCATCTTGCGAGGGACTTTTGACTGCCTTAACAAGCTCAAAATTAAATTATGAAGACATCAATGTACATCTTAGGATTTGTATATGTCATTTGACTATTCGAACGCAAAAAATGACCTCTCCACGGTTGAGAAAATTGCCTTTTTCTAAAGCAGTTTTGCTTATGACTGGAGTCCCGATTTCAGGATTCGGGGAAACAAAGCAATGGTTATTAAAATATTCACGTCGGCCAAATCCCCGATGGCCAAATCCCAGAAAATATATTTCGGCTTTTACATTGCACTCTTTCGGGCCTTCGGGTTTCGGGTATCATGTCCTCAAGAGTTATGACATGCAAGAAATCCTGAATCGCGAAATTGCGATGAGATTTATTAACGTTAATCTTTCTTAATCTTTATTTGACCCAACTTGTCCTTTAATACTTTAGTGAATTCGGGGATCGGTGCTGTAGTTATTAAAATGTCTACGTCGGCCAAATCCCCGACGACAAAAAACCTAGACTCATGAGATTTTTCTCCATGTGGCTTAATGCTCGATGTATGCGGTCATTCCACTGCCAATACTTCCATTCATTCTCCTAAGTGACCGAAAGCCAAAATTTCAATATTTGTTACAACACATCCATGGTCTCATCATTCTTCAAGGTCTTATGTCATCACGGGGCTTCATCTAGTTCACACAAAACTAGGCAACTCGCCAACTCACACAAAATCTGGCATCTAGTTCACACGAAACTAGTAAACTTGCCAGCTCACAAAAAATCTGGCATCTAGTTCATACAAAACTAGTAAACTCACCAACTCACACATAATTTGGCATCTATCCCTAAGGATAGTCCTTATGGTTGGAACATTAGGCAACTGGTCCACAGTGATCAAGCATCTAATCACAAGGATTAGGTGATGTAGTGTGCACACACTACCCATATAGCCCAAGGCTAGGAAACACCTTCAATCACACAGGTTGGCCCTCCAGCTTGAAAACATGAGAAAATCGCCAACCCCAAAGTCTTGGCATATGATGACCTTGTGCGAGGTCATGCTAATTGGTGCCACAGTCAATAACGCACTTATAAATGACTACCCGCTGCTGCTACCACACTCTAATGTTGCTACCCTGGAGTCGCATCTATAACTCATCACTCCCTATTACTAGGGAAGTCCTTTTGGACCACACCAAGCTTGTCCATGAAGTACACAAACTTCACCCTTGACAGAGGCTTGGTCAAAATATCTGTTATATACTCATCTTGAGCGACATACTGGAGCTTCACTGCTCCCTTCTGCACCATATATTTGATATAATGGTACATGATCTTGATATGCTTGGACTTGTCATGAAACACCGGGTTCTCTGACCACTTCACACAACTATGGTTGTCACACTAGATAAAAGTCGCCTGTAACTCGAGATCAAACAATCATGCAAGCAATTTCCAAAGCCACACTTCTTTGCTGCTAACTGAACACACTATTATATACTTTGTCTCAGCCGTATTGAGCGCCACACTAGTCTGCTTCCTGCTAAACCATGAGATCATAGATGATCCCAAACTAAAGCAACATCTAGATGTAGTCTTCCTTTCTACGACACTACCGACCCAATTTGATTCAGTACAGCCTTGCAGGATTATCTCACAATCTAAAACATACATGAGTCCATAGTCAATGTACCTTTTAGGTACCTCAAGACATGTTTTGATGCATTCAAGTGAACACCTCTGGGTTAGACCATATACAGAATCAATGTGTTCACCGCACAACATATATCTGGACTTGTGTTCATTAAGTACATCAATGAACCAATCATTTGTCTATACATGGTGGCATTCACTGTCTCTAAAGATGTATCACTCAGTAACTTCAAATTCTTCACCATTGGTGTAGGCATGGATTTACAATCCATCATTCTGAATCTCTTAAGAATATCTACAACATATTTTCCTTGGTTAAGGAAAATCCCCCTCGGTCTCTTCCATACCTCTATACCTAAGAAATAATGCAACATACCTAGGCCTTTCATATCGAACTCTATAACAAGCTTCCTCTTACTCTCAATGATGAGCTTCTCATCTTTTTTTAGAAACAGGTCATCCACATATAATAGTAATATCATTGGTCCACTATCCACAGCCTTGTTGTAGAGGTTGGAATCTGCTTTACTCTTGGTAAATCCCATGCTCATCAGGAAACTGTCAATTCTACCGTACTATGCCCTAGGTGCTTGCTTTAATCCATAGAAGGCTTTCTTCAATTTGCACACATGTGTTCGACTGTCATGTGTCTCGAAACCTTGTGGATGCTCGACATACACTTCCTCTTCTATTACATCATTTAGAAAAGTTGTCTTCACATCCATCTGGTGTACCTTCCACTTCATTACTGCAGTTATCGCAAGTATGGCTCTAATCGAAGTGTATCTCGCCATAGGCTAAAATGTCTCCTCATAATGTATTCCTTATTTATGGGAGAAACCATGAGCCATGAACCTTTCCTTGTACTTCTTGACATTGCCATTTGCTGAATGCTTCATCTTGTAAATCCACTTGGAACTTACCACTATCTTCTCTTTTGGTCTCATAACCACATCCCAAACATCATTCTTTATAATGGACTAGTACTTCAAAATCATGGCATCCTTCCCTTCTTTCTTCTCTGCATCCTCTTCATAACATGTAGGCTTAACATCAATAATGTCACTTAGAAATGCCACAAAAATAGAATATGGTTGCGGTCTCTTGATTTCTCTGAAAGATCCATCTGGAGCACCATACTTCTCTGCATCCTGAATAATTTCTCGAGCCCAAGATGGTCTTCTCTTCTTTGTATTAATTTCTTGGGATGAATCTACAAGTTTATGTGGTTCTTCCATAACATGATCTTCTAGTACAACATCATCACCTGCATCTGTATCTGAAACTCTGGGAGCTTCAAGTTCCTCATCACGGATCTCATTTGAATGATTCTATCTCAATCTACTGAAAGTTGCATCCTCATCGAAGGTGACATCTTTGCTAGTCTCAATCTGTCAGTGACCAGGGATGTAGACTCTGCATGCCTTCGATGTCCCACTATATCCAACAAATATACCCCTCTTTCCTGAAGGGTCCAACTTTGATCTCTTATCCTTGGGAACATGCACATACATTGGAAAACCAAATATCTTTAGGTGGTTGACCTCTGGCTTTTCACCTGTAAACATTTCTTCTTGTGTCTTGTTCCCAAGTATACGGTGGGGAATTTTGTTCTACACATATAAAATGGTCTTGTATGCTTCTGCCCATAGATGCATCGGTAAATCTTGATCATGAATCATGGCCTTCACTACTTCCATGATTGTTCAATTCTTTTTTTCCGCCACACCATTATGCTGAGGATTGTAGGGAGTAGAGAGCTCCCTCTTAATCCCAACTTCTTTGCATAATGTCTTGAATTCATCTGATTAATTCTCCTCCATTATCCGACTTTAAGATCTTTATCTTCTTTTCAGAAAGGTTTTCAACAAGTGCTTTGAATTATTTGAACTTGTTGAATACGTTGTTTATAGATTTCAAAAAATAAATCCAAGTTTTACGTGAGAAATCATCAATAAATGAAATATAATATACATACCCACTAAGTGAAGTGGTTTACATTGGTCTACACACATCTGAGTGCACGATGTCTAAGGCTCCTTTGGATTTGTTGTCGTTACTTGGAAATGGGTTATTCACGTTCTTGACTTGTGTGCATCCCTTGCATATGCCTTCATTCACTTGGATCTCTGGCAAACCTATCACCATCTTTCTCATGATTGGTAACGCTTTGTAATGTATGTGAGCAAATTCTCTATGCCATATATCACTCAGAGTAATTGTGTTGTGTACTAATGTTTAATCTGAATGTCCCTTGAATTTGTATAGACCTCCTTCTTGAACACCAATCACCACAACATCATCCATAGATTTTCCTCTTGGCCTCATGAGAACTTCACCATCAATGAAAAAAACTTTGAATCCTTTCTCATCGTATTTTGAGATAGAAAGGAGATTCTTCTTCAAACCAGGTACATACAAAATATCCTTCATATTCATAGGCTTTCCAGAATCCAATCTGTAAGAATATTCTCCTACTCCTTTAATGGGATACTGATAGTCATCATCTAGATTCACCTTTTGAGGTGAATCCTTCTGAACTAATTCTAAGAAAGAATCATTGTAACCTGTCATGTGCTTAGAAGCACCACTATCAATAAGCCATGTGTCACTTCCATGATTAATTGTCCATGTAATAGATGATATCAATACATATTCTTCGCTTGAATCATCTTATTTGGATTTCTTCTGTTCATGTTCATCATCTTTTGCAGCATGAGCATGATGTCTTTTATACTTTCATTTTCTGACCCGATCTTTTGAGTGAGGACAATTTCTTGCAATGTGCCCCATCTTCTGGCATATTTAGCATTTATAAATTGAATAATAATTTTGAAACTTTTGTGCCTTTTTTGGTCCATGAGTCTTTTTGTGGGGATGAACCTCTTCCCTACTCTTTCCTTTTCTAGCATGTGTTGCTAGTGATTGATTTTCATCATCTCCCAACTTCTCTTCTCTTGCTGCCAATCTAGCTTCTTCTTGAGTGCAATTTTCCCATAGCTTGATAAACTTTGTTATCTTACTTCTTGAACAAATTCCCTGAATGAATGATTCCCAAGACCTCGGGAGACCATTCAATGTAGTCATCACTAGTTCAACTTCTTCGATTGTGTCTTTAATGGATTCAACCTATTCTTTGATTTGAGATACCCTTGTGAAGTAGGATTGAATGGTTTTTGAACTCTGCATCTTCACACTCTTGAGTTGAGTCCTCAATGTCATCTTCTGATTGATATTCTTGCCTTCATATAATCAAGATAGAGCATCAAACATATGCTTTGGAGTCTTCAATGATGAGACATGAGGGACCAATTGATCCTTGATACAATCTGCGATAATCCTCTTTAACTTGATAAGATTCTTCTTGTGCTTTTCCTTTGCCTCGTCTCCCTCTGGCTCTTGAACTTTGTCTTTGACGAAACCTTCTAGATCATTCTCTTCTAGAATGAACATCACTTTGTAATTCTAGGTTCGGAAGTTATCAACACCCTCAAGATTCTCATCAAGCTTAGTGCTAGAAGTCATCTTCTCTTGGGATGATAAAATAAAATTTATGCAAAGAAGGGTTTTTTTATTACCCGAGATTGTGCTATGCCAAGATGATCTTCTTTCTTTAGAGATCTGCTCCAACTTTTGTCTCCAGATGCCTAGATGCCGTGACCTAGGGTTTTATGAGGAAACCCTAAATTTCCAACTTGCGAATTTTGGAGATCTAATCCAGGGGAAAGATGCACCCTCCTTAGGGGACCTCCTTGATGGGTTTATCTCGACCAACATCCTTCATAAAGTGGGTGACGTCATCACCTAGGGTTTTATGCAGAAACCCTAATTTTTAGAAATTGCGAAAATTGCAAAACTGGTCCAGGAAAAGATGCGCTAGGGTTAGGGGAGTCTTCCTATGGTATTTTTTTCCTCAGCGAGTTCATCTAGACTGTGAAAACAACTTCTTTCAGGCCTGCTATGATACCGTGCTAAATTTTTTCTTAAGTGGTTAAGTGTATTATGTAATCTTTAACTTTTAACTATTAGAACAATAACTGCCTGCATAAGGATCACTGAAATAAATACATCCATAGTATACACCAAATTTATCCTGGGAAACCATCTTGGGGAAGAAAACCTAGCAAAACTTCTTCAATATAGATGCATCAAAAAATACAATGTCTCTCTCCAAGAGAGATCTCATGAAACATAAGATAACCAAAAGATAGACTAGAAAACCTGACTACAATAGAGTAGCACAACACTAGACCAAGAAAGATAGATCAAGTGATAACCAAAACCCTCCATGAAAACACTCCTCCTTCATAGCTGTGTCTCCTCCTAAGACTTGCACACTTTTCCTTGAGAGAGAACTTGTGTTGTGTGTGTTCTACAAGTGAGGTGCCTAGCCTCATATAAATAGTAGTTAAGTCACCCTTTAATTAGGTTAGGGCTGACTTGTACAATTGACACTTTCTAATTTAGTTTTGACTTTTACAAAGGCACAATAGGGACGACTTTATAAATATAACATAATATTATTCTTTATGGTTTTGACTTGGTCTAATACAATACAATTACAATAAGAATATCTTCCGAAGCTACTAAAATTTCAACATATAGTACATAGCAACCGATACTGCTAGTTGTGAGGCCAACTAGATTTGTAGGTTACTAGAAGGATTGTTTGATTATGAGTTGGAACCCACAATCATTTATTGTGATAATCAGAGTTGTATCAAACTCTCTGAGAATTCTGTATTTCATGACTAGTCCAAGCACATAATGATCAAATATCACGTCATGCGAGATAGGGTTCATAAGGGAGCAATGAAGCTTTGGTATATTCCCACATATCAGTAAGTAGTTGATATTCTGACCAAGTCCTTAGCAAAAGGGAAGTTTGAAGCATTCAGAGACAAACTTTAATTGGTGCAGAATTCATTCCTCACTAAAATGTTGAGAAATATAGTTTTGACATGAACTTTTGCAGAGGTTCACTATGAACATGCGAGAAGTATTTTGAGATATTTTCTATTTTCAAAAAGTAATTATGTTTTGTAATTCACTTTAGTAAAAAAAGTGAAAAGTCTTATATTTAATTGTTGTCTCTAAAAAGTGTATTTCATGCATGCCTGACTTAGACTAGGAATAGTCTAAAAAATAGATTAGGGTTTTGGTCTTAGCTAAAAGTATAAAGCTAGGTCAAGATAGAGGATTTATAAATACAAATAGTTGAGCAGGTTGAGTGACCAAGTGGTAGAGAGTGAGAGTCGAGATTCAAGCAGAGGCGAATATGTATAGCTCATCAAATTATACAATACAAATCCGTTCAACCATATGGATCCATACAATTGTATGAAATACGTTCGTACAATAGTATAAATAGATACGTGTAGTCATATCGACATGTCCATAGAGTCTATATAGCTAGGCTATACAGTCTATACAATAAGATCGTACATTCCTACAACAAGCCATACCACTCAATTTAGGGTGATTTTGTAACTGTGAAGCTGTCGTTTTTTGACAACTTGTGGAGGCTTCCTTGTAATTGTTTCCAAGGAATGAAAAGTTGATTTTGAAGGAGTAATTATTCGTGTATGTGTGAAACTATTTTTATGCTTATGTAGTTTAATTTCCAGCTATTGTGTGATTGATGCTACGGTCTGAAATTTAATTTCATCATTAATGAAATTCAACAAGTTATTCATTTAATTAAGATCGTAAGGACATTAGTCATCTAGGCTTGAAATTTTTACATAACACACTCTATTCATAGTGCATCAATGCATGTGAAACTATATGAGTTGTTATGGTCCCTTCTATCTGTGTAATAGTCAACGTGATGGTTTTAGGCTCAAATTTTGTATAGATCATATGGGAACTTGGTCACTTACTTTATGTGTACACACATCACAATAAGCATCAATGTAATATGTAATAGTTCCAGTTGCATCCGCTCTACTGTCCTCTTTTAAGATCACCATCTCACCTTGCAAGGATAATCCCATTAGGAAGAAAATATCCTCAACCTCTATCCTCAAAGTCTCATCATCCAACTAAAATGCATCTCGATCAAGATCCAAGTACCCTTCGACCTCTACAATAGCTAGTTTTGACTCCTCATGTTTGGACACTTGAATAATTTCAAGAGTTTGTAGTCTTGTAGGGCACATAGAACTATTTTTTCCTCAAGTGAAACATTTCCATCCTCTTCATGCTCTCATTCTCTCCAAGTAACAACCATTCTAAAGATATCTGCAAGATCAGTGAAGTACTTGGTAGTAGTCACTTTTCAAAGTTATTGTTTTTTTCATTTTTTGTAAGGTGCTTGTGACTTATTTTTAGGATAGTTGTCTATGCTTGTGACTATATTTCATGGAAGTTTCAAGAAAGGCTTTCTACTCATGACCTACATGAAGAACAATCACGAGTGTGCATGAGAAAAATTTGAAATAGTCCCAAACAGGAAAAAAAAAGTAAAAAAAAATGAAAAGCAAGTAATAAAATGCTAGAGTAGGAGATTGTGAAGTACCTAGCTCATACGAAATCATAATCAGTTGGTTGATGCTCCTAGAATCAACTATCGAAGTTTGGGGTAATTTTTTTTTTTTCGCACAATTTTTTAAATGATATGGGAAAAATTATTTTTTCATATATTTAATCACATTTTTTTACCATACTTCAGAGTATAAAATGTCTTTTTGCCATTCTTCTTCTCGATTTAATCTCAAGGAAGTTGTTTTTTATTATTTGTAGGTCTATGGAAATAATAAATTAACATTTAATTGACATTTTTTATGTCAATCTTTTTAGATCTCAAGGTAAACCATCCTTGATTGGAATGTAGGGATATGTATTTTCCACCTTGCATACTACATTGTTAGCCTTATTTTTCAATTGTTATGCCTCGGGATCGACCCCACTAAATTGAAATGTTTAAATCATTCTTATATGTCATTTTTTATAGCTTGCGTAGTGGGGCCTACCTACCATGGGATGCCCTAGTTAGCACCTTGCTTTCCTTTCATTGCCTATGCAAAGTATATCTCATAGGCCTGAGAGGCCCATTAGTCCTGCCATGACATTGAATGTGAAACTATGCGATCCTTTCTCATCTTTTTCTAGCCATATCCTAGTGGTCTCCTTCCATTTCATTTTGATTTGCATTTCCATTGCTTCTCGTTGCTTGTGCATTTGTGCATAATGCTCCATTTCAACTTACCTACTACCATTTCATTCACTTACGTCGCTTGCCATTTGCACCAATTGCTCATGCATTTTGAACCTTATTCCTGGAAGAGACATGCTTATGAGTGTTCATTTCATACATTACCTTTTTTTTTTTTTGCATAGGTCTGTTTTGTGTAGTTGGAACATAGTTGCATGCCTTGTGATACTCCTCTCTTCCAGTCTATCATGTCATTATTTTATTATTTTTTTCAATATTTTATAATATGGAAAATACAACAACAAAAAAAAGTATTTATATAAAGAGAGGGGGGAAAGAATCAAGATCTCTATAATTCATGTATATGTGTGGTAGCAATAATTTTATGTCATCATTGAACAAATCACATATTTTGAGTCAGTTGTTTATAGTTTTTTAGTATTTCGTTAGGATTTGTACCATAATTATGATTTTTAACTCCTCCAATTGGTCCCTCTTCCAATCCTCATGGATACTACCTCAATGCCCCTCAATGCCTTTTGCATTGATGGTTTATATAATTAGTTCTTTTGGCATAAGTTGCTACTCAAGTCACTTTTGTGTCATGTTTATGTTCAAGGGAAATTTATAACCTATGATGGACATTCTTCAGAGATCGTGTTTGTCCATGCCGACCTTCCATTTATCAAGTTGTTCTTAGTTTATCAACATAACCGTTGTTTTTCTTGTACTAGTGTGGAAGGGCACATCATTGCCATCTCACTGATGGATCTTCTCTTATCAATTACAATACATTGCTTTGGGAGATATGCTTAGATTTTAAGTACCATGGGACTTGCTTTCATCATTGGTAGGTTTCCTTTTTCTTAGAAGATGGCATTCTCCATTGGTCGTTGACTGAGGGGTTTCTCCTATGTTCAACGAGAAGACCCTCATTCACACAGTGGGATCCATGTTGCACCTTGGATTCCATTCTCCTTATTGTTGGATTTCCTCACTTTTGACAATGATTTTCATCGCTACTTAGAGGATATTTCTCATGCATTATTTTTATCTGGTGCATTTGGAAATCATACTTGGTGTGTGTTCTTTTTAGTTATTGTCCAAGACCTTAAATAAAATCATGTTCCTGATACTTTCTCATGTCGTTCAATAAGGGATGCCTTAAATTCTCTCCTTCCAATAGATCTCTTCCCATTGACTCCAAATCATTTCCTTTGGGAGCAAGATTTAAAGATTTTTCTAGTAGCTCAGGACTTGCAATTGTCAATGACAAGTTCCCTTGCTTTCTACCGTGGGTATACTTCAATGAAATTTGATTAGTTGATTCTATAAATGTTCAATGTCAACACATTATTCACACTTGCTAGAATGTACTAAGTACCTTGGTGCCCATTATAATCTTCAATGGTTTGCTTCATATCTAACAACAATATTCATTAATGATCAATGATTAGATAATTTATCTCATGTTCAACATTAGATCATTTATTCACATGGTGTAGATTCATACAATTGGTGGATTTGGATTGAAGACCTTCGACTATAGTGGCATTTCCCTTTGCTGCTACTTCCCAAGTTGATTATACAGTACTAGTCATCCATATTGTATTGGTACCTTTGGAGAACTAGTTTTATACTCTTCATAGTTATGCTTGTTTTCCTAATGTGCATTGAGATATAGATCCACTTTGTATTTTCTCATGTATACGATCTCATTTTCACATGGTTCCATTGTGAATTTTTTCATGTCCACATTATTGCACTTTATATACTACATGGATCCACTATGTACTTGATTTGGCAGTGATGTTTGTTTTCCACCTAAGCATGGGTATGCTTGCCTCGGGGAAGAGAGTCATATGATACTTTTGTTTTTGTTTGCATGTACCTTTCTTATCCTTAGTATGTTGGACTCAACCTAGGTTTCGCTTGTCAAATTCCTCTATTCCTTATAATGCATTTCATCCAACAGTTCCCTCTCCGGTCTCATGAATTAGGGAGCATCTATTATAGTAGCCCTAACAACCATAACTGCTTCACTGTCATAGAAATAAGAGCTCTATGTTCGGGGAAGGGGCCAAGACTACTTTATATAATTATATGGGGATAATCATCTAAAGAATTATTGTAGGTTTAAATAGTATCTCCATGTTTAGATTCTATTACAACTCATATTCACTTAAGCACATGCTATATTTTTTCACCATATGTGGTCCACCACATGAGTAAATTATGTGTATCATTGTATCATGATGACCCAAAAATGCGCTTATCTTTGTACTCTCATGTAACACCCTTGTTTTCCCCCAACTTGTAAATATAATTATGTTATTACTAAAATACTATGGACATGTATGTAATGTGTGGATTTTGGAAAATGATGAACCTTTGTTAAGAAGGTAATGTAAATGTTTCTGCTATTAAATAAAAATGGAAATCGTTCAACAATTGTTGAAAGTATTTCTAATGCAAATTATGATTCCTGAGAGGGGATGGTGAGAGGAACCAATAATGGTTGAGATGACCCCTGCTAGACCTGTACTTTGTTGATTTAACATGCCCAGACCCGGAACAATGCTATGTCCTACATAATTTAATTACTAGTCAAGCTGGTAGTTGGGAAGTATTTCTCAACAATCAATGAGGAGATGGGCAAAGTACCCCATCTAGAAACTTCCTGGTCTAAACCACGAATTAGGAAATGGACCCGCAAAATATTGTTGTAGAAGGAAATAAAAAAGAGGAAAATCATGGGCAGAAGGCAGAGGAGATACATGAATGGGTTTGGGGACCATATCTGAAGAAGAAGAGC
>ML798308.1:243214-260958 GCA_009831015.1 Picea engelmannii | reverse complement strand
CATTCTCATCAAGGACAATACATATTATATTACATCAATCATCAATCAATCAATCCTTTGACATCAATCAATCACTTGACATCAATCAATGACATCAATCAATCAAACCATTGGCATCAATGACAACATGATCCAACAATGTTCCCTACATAACAGATGAAAATGTGAAGATGCAATGATTTATTGGTGGGCTGCCTCAATCCTTCTGAGACATAATTGAATTTGATGAACCTAAGGCTTTAGAAGACACTATTTAGAAGGCAAGGTACTACTATGAATGATTCAAACACAAGGAATAACCTCATAAGGATTGGAAGAATAAAAGTAAATTGGGATTCAAGAAGAAGGGGTCTAAATCCTCAAGATTTAAGAATCGAGGGAAAAACTCTAGATGAGCCTTCCTACTAAGAGTGTGTATCAACAAAATTTTCCATCTCAAAGTGGAAATAAACCCTTTGGATCATCCCTAGGAAAGAATGATAATACAAAGAGAGAACCCTTGAAATGTAGGGGATGTGGAGAGGAACATATATTAAGGGATTGTTGATCCAAGCATAAATCAATGGCCACCCACCTCTTTCACTGGCTCAAAACAAGGGTTTCCACCTTGGCTATTTTTCTATGGTTTTTTGGGTCCTGAACTTCCGGGGTCATTTTGAGGCCCTAAACAACATTTTTTTGGGAACGACAACACCCAACAAAAGATTTTTCCATGGTCTAGGCTGAAAAAATATGTACTCCTTGCCTAGACCTTTCCGAAGAGGTATAGAACACCCCAAACATAGTTTGTATGCAAAAGTTACACCCTTGGGAAGTTGACGTACCAACTACCCCCATCGGGGTCCGCAAACCTTTTGGCGTTTCATCTTCCGGGGCCAGGGTTTTGGATTTTCTTTATGTTAAAAAGGCCTCTAGAGCCTCATTGTAAACATTAGCATCTTCTAGTGAATGAGCACAACCATTACATCTCTTCTTAGAGATAATCTGCCACCATTCTAGCGAGTCATTCACTCTATAATTTTACAGTTTATGTACATTCTCTCATTAATAAAAATTGTGCATTACTGTTTCTCTATGTTTATTGCAACAATATCTATGTATATTTCATTGTTATATGTTTTCCTTCATTTTGTTCTCAAAATAATCTAGATCAGTGGTATCAGAGCAGGATACTCCTTTTCATTTCTTGTTCATGTCCCCGATGAGGTCAGGATATAGAGAGTTAGGTCTTGAGCTAGTTTCCCTTGAGGATAATGGCTCTCACCAGCCTAAGCGACCTCCCATGGTGAAAGAGAATAAGAATAAGGGAGCAGAATATCCCATCAAGTTGTTGCTCGCGGAATCCCTCGTGCAATAGAGGACCGAGATGTTGGAGATTTTTTCCCAAATCCTTCAACGATTTCCAACAATAACATGCGCGTCTTCGTCAAGTAGTCTCTTTGGAGACACTACCCCATTCAAGGTACAAGTTAATTTTGATATTCCCATATTTGAAGGTCAGATCGATGCATATGCTTTGGAAAAATGGTTAAATTTGCTAGAAGTTTATTTCTCTGTTCACAATTTTTCCGACAGATAAAAGATCACCTTTGTGCTCCTTAAGGCTCTCCCCCATGTCTAGCATTAGTGGGAAACTTACTAGGAGAAAAACTCCATAGAGGAGTCTGGAATATTTGGGGCCGAGCCCACTTGGGATTTTTTTTATGGATGCGGTCAAGGAGCAATATTACCCCATGGGAAACTATGATGACCGGTACATGACATGGACCATGCTGTATCAAAAGCGAGACCAAATAGTTTCAGAGTTCAAAAATACCTTCCATACCTTTTGCACCAAGTTGGGTATCAAAGACTCTAAGAGACATCTAGTTCTGAAATACCGCAGGGCTCTACACAGGTATATCCAACCCGAAATGGATTTTCTAGACATCTCATCACCGGGAGCCTCTTATAGATATGCTGTCAAAATCGAGCAGAAATTTAAGTAGTAGAACAAGTAGGAATTTGGGTCTGCAAATATGCAACAACCAAAGTATGGTAAAGGCATCCCTAGCTCATAGAACAGTCAACCTCAAGACAACTAGTCCAAGCCACAGGAAAAAGAGAGCAACTGGAAGACGAAGAAGGACACTGGGAAGTGGTGTAACTTCCACAAAATCCCTTGGCCCAACATTGATGAATGTCACTTGAAACAATCATTGGTGGCCGAGCTCAAAGAAACAGAGCCGAGCCTCGACTCAGATTCTGATTCAGACAATAATAAAATAAGACAAATAATTGATGCAGAATGCACTGCTACTGTCGCAACCACAACAATCCAACCTGTTAACTCCTCAAATAAACCAGCGGATTTTATTTGATTTTTAGATGATAGGTTGGTTCCTAAATTTGATTTATAATTTTCTAGCATTAGGTTAGAAAGTATGTATTTCCAAAATAAGCTCAAAAGACATGTTGATTTTGGTTCGGTCAAGAAAATGGCAAAATATCAGGTTTCGGTGGTTTAGGTGAGCCTCCTCTGAGCTCATTAACCACCGAAAGTGTTCATTCTCGGTAGATAAAGGTTTGAAGGAGAAGGCAAGTAACCGTCGAAAGTGTTTGAACGGGAAAAATGAAAGCTCGCGCTTTCGCATGAGCCAGATGTCAAAAATCAGCGCAATGATGAGAAATACAACCGCCGAAAGCTTGCCATGCGGGAGATGATGCATATTCGTGGCGTCCATCCGAAAGGTTTGAAGCACCTGTGTTTTATCCATTGCATGGGTCATTTCAAATCCACGCAGAGTGGTGATTGCCAGGTATGATTGCACGGAGATTCCCTCCTTTTCAGTGGAAAGTATGTCAGCCATCATTACCAGGTCATTCTTTCATTTGGAAACTCAATGTGTTATAATGAAGCCCGAGGATGGCTGAAGATAACTACAAGCACGCGATTTTATCAGCAAAATCGTGTTTTCAAAATCCTGATCCCGCTTTCTCTGGCGATTGGCAAGGTGTCTCCGAGTTCAACAAGTATCCTGAGTCAAGGAAACCTGGTCTGGTAAGCAGGTAAGATCGAAAACTGTTTTTTTTTCAAAGTTCAGAAATTCAAGTGCCCCCAAAAATCTAAAGTTTCGGCATTTCTCAGCTAAAGTGTCATCCGAAAATGGATCAGAGTTTTAGTGAATTCTTTAATCTTATGCTTTTGTCACCCAATTTCACTGGTTTTTCATAAGAGGTATCGACTGTATTCCTAGTTCCCAGAGACATTGCCTCCCGAACACCTTGTTGCCCACAGTTTCAGACACAGTCAACATTGAACCATGTCAAAATCAAGTCCTGCTTTGAGATCTGAAGTCGATGGTATGTGGTATTTTGAAGCTCATCCAGAGGTCACAGAGTGTTTTAAACAGGCTGGAGTTTTCACATACTGTGAAAAATTGACAACCTTTCACCAACAAGTGTCCGAAGCATTTGCCCTCTCCTATTATGGAAGGATTGCTAAAATAGCTAGGGAGGAGTTTATTATAGATGAAGCAGCTATTTCCGATTACACAGGGTTATCCAGAACATGAGAATGTTGGTTTAAAACCTCCTCACCTTCAAATGTCGAGTTCAGGTCATATCTATTACCAGTGCATAAGGCTTTGACCTGGAAGAAGGACATCCCCATGTCCTATCTGGAACCAAAGTGGCAGTTCCTGCTGAGGGAAATTTTGGTGTATATCACCTGTGAGGGGCGCTACAACAGGGTAATGTATTACCATTTTAAACTGCTGAACCATTTCACTGGCAGAGAACACATAAACATGCCTTATTTCTTTCATAAAACCTTGACTAAAATGGCAAGACAGGTGAAAGCCCAGCTTGCTAAAGTTGTAAGCAGATTATCACATCAGGGGCTGATTACCCTTCTTGTGAGAGAAGCTCTACAGAGGAAACAAATTGAGTGGGGTTTCTTCTTGTTTTGGAATGAGTTTCAAACAGAAAGACCTCCAGAAGCCAAGAAAACTAGAGGCATAAAAGATCCTACTCCCAAGAGTAGTCACAGGAGGAGGAAGGGAATCTCAATGCCTAGAGATTCTATAAAAACATCACCCAGCAAGAAGGGAGGAATCAAGAGGAAATTACAGTTTGAAGATAAAAACCATGTCACAGGAAAAAACCTTCTCAATCTACCTTATAGTGACTCTGATTCAGAGCAGGGGATGGAAAAAACATAGGACAACTTGCAGATCAAACAGGATGCAAAATTGAAGATAAATCTACCTCCATTAAATCCTCCAGAGACCCACAGGCAACCAGAAGCAGAAGCCTCCTCAAGCAGGCCTAAGAAAGGTAAGACAAAGAAGATCAATAAGCTCCTAAGAGAGATTTATGAGATGGAAGTCTTAGAGAGGGTAATCAAAAAAGCAAACACAGATCTCACTAAGAGAAATGCTGAACTGTTCAAAGAGAATCAAACTCTTAAAGAAAAACATGATACAATCAAAGATAGAAACAGAGAGTTGATCAGAGAAAATATGAAATTATACAGGCAGCTCAGGATTCTGAGGCTCAAGCTAAAAGGGTTTGAATCACCTGAAGAAAAACAAACTGGTTTGGACACTTTGGCTAATTTAGCCACAACTATAATTGATGTAACAGAACCCCCTACACAGTCAACACAAGTTCGTAGGTCTACACGAACCAGGACTGCAGCATCTAAGAAAGTTTGAGTGTTAAAAGAGGATTCAAGACATACATTTTTGCAATTTTGAAACTCTTCAAAGTTCAACTTTCGGTGGTTTAGGCGAGCCTACAGTGTGCTCATTAACCACTGAAAAGAGGCGCTTTCAGTGGATAACTTAGGCAGAAACTTTCCCAGACAACCACCGAAAGCCTGTGTATCCAGAATTGAACGAGTTTTTACACAGATCAAGGATTTGTGTGATGAAAATATTCGGGTTCTTTTCCAATGAATGTCTAATGAATTATCAAGTCCAGCACAACAATTATTTTTGACATATTATGAAGAAAGGAGTTATTTCAAAGGTTATGGACATTTTTAATTAAGACAAAAAGCAGGACACCTGAACACATCAGCAAATTAGACTTAGTCTCTATTTTAAAGTCATCATGTAGCCTTGGGAGGTTGTTCTACACTGCACCAAAAATCAACAGAGAGAAATCCAGGATTGACCTCATTTTGAAGAAGCATCCCACTTATTTTGCAACAGATTTTGACTTGCTATTTTTAGTTGATTTGATCCATGTTTTCAGGATCTTAGAACTACTTTGTAATGCTATAAATATTAGAATAGAAGATGAACCAAGGGTTCGATTTTGGGTTCTACATGCTGCTATTGTAAGAGAGACCTATTCTTATTATATGAAAAAATGCAAGCTTCCTTTAGTTGTGTTGTCAGACTTTCTTTTCTGTTCTCTGATATTTTATGAGTGAATGTTCTTTATTGATGCTTATTCAATCTGCATGTGACTGTCATCTCACTAATTGATTGATTAAGTTGAGAATCGTAAGTTATTTCCTTAGTTATTAAACCGATTGTGCTTGTTTTATATGAGTATAGTCTGGTTCAATAGCTATCTTTTCTACCTTTTAATCAAACCTTGTCTGACTGTATTACTAGAAGGCCTTGTGAGATTTTATATTTCTAGACAGTCTTGAAAACACAGTCCAGTCCCTAGATATTCATCTTGATCCAAAAACCACATCAATTATTTGGAAAATATTTCCCAAAAAGAGTTAGTTACCAGGCATCTCTGACTTACAGCCTAGGAGAGTTTCCTGGAGTGATAACAAATTGGCGCCATTGCCGGGGAGAGGAGATCGAAGCTCAGCTTCTCTGGGAGACGACATAGATCTAGTTATTGATGATAGACAAGAAATAGACACTATCAGGTTGTACATTTTTTATCTGGCGACTCCATTGAAATGAAGTGGCTCCCAAAAGAGCTCACACCAGGGCAAACCCAGAAGGCCCATTGACGACATCAGTTCTTGATCCAGAGAAAATCATCAGCAATGGCAAATCTTTACAAAGATAGGCTTCCGGATCTGCAAGTGCAATTGATTCAGGTACTCCAACTGATACTCATCCTTTCATATCTGAAAAGTCTTTGGTTGAATCCCCTGTTGAAACCCAAATTTCCCAGGAAGTAAAAATTTCATCTCAAGTGTCTAAAGTAGAAGAACCTTCTTTTTCTTCTAATATTACTAATTCTTTCCTTGAGGTTGATATTTCATCCCATCCAAAAGAATTGAATACTGAATCCTCCCCGTAGAAAGAATATTCCTCTTCATCTCCTTTTGATTCATCACCTATCAAACCTTCGAAAGGTGTTTTACACACTTACACCAATCTGTCCGTCCTTGAAGAAATTCTCCATGATCTGTCCTCTAAAGGAGAAGAAAATCTAGCTTTTTTGCTCAGTCAGTTTTATAAAGCCTCTTACTTTCCACCTACTTCTGAAACTTCTGCTCAGGGTGAAGTAAGACAACCATTCTATTCTAACTCAAGCAACTCATCTCCTCCATCATCTCCTGCGAGTTCCTCATCTCCTCCATCATCTCCTACAAGTTCCTCGTCTGTATCAACCACCAAGACTGCCATGGCTGACCCTTTGACCAAGATGGAACAGATCTTGGCAAACAGATATGCCCCACTTGTCTTGCCAAACTCCCTATCTGCCATGCCAACAGGTGATTACCAGAAATACATGCCAAAGTTTACAGGAGCAGGGGAGTATACAGCTGAAGAACACATTGAAGCATTTTATGCTTATGCAGAAAACATAAATATCTCCGAAGAAGATGTGTGGACTAGAGTTTTTGTGCAGAGTTTGGATGGCCAAGCCCGAAAGTGGTTCAAAGAGCTACCAACAAATTCAATCACTGGCATTGAACAACTAGATGAGGTATTCCTGAAACACTGGGGAGAAAGAAGAGATCTGTTATACTACATTTCTGAATTTGGAAATTTAAAGAGAGGAGATGGAGAATCAGTCTCGTACTTTATCAAGAGATTCAATAAAATGTTTGGTAAGATCCCGATAGAGATTAAACCAAGCGATGCATCAGCAAAGATCACATTCTCTGCTGCCTTTGATGCAGACTTTTGTCTTATCCTTAGAGAAAGACGATTAGCCATGCTTGCTTTAATGCAAGATGCTACTCTCGAGGTTGAGTCTAACATTATAGCATCACAGAAGCTTAAAGGAAGGGCTGAGAAGAAGAAGGCTGCTGTTGAGCCCTCCTCTTCCTCTAATGTTAAAATGGAAAAGATGGCCAAGATGCTGGAAAGTCTGACATCCGAAATGTCCAAGTTGAAGATCCAAAATCAACAACCAGCAAAAGCAAAAGAGCCAAATACTTTTGCCCCTAGAAATCCAAATGCTTTTCCTTATAGAAGGAATAACCCACAAGTTCAGATCCTTGAAAGAGACAGAAATCCAGGTGATGAGTAGAGAATCAAACCACCTCTTCAAAATGTAGTGTTGGATGAAGAGCAATAGCCATCTCTCGATGAAATTGAAGATGATGCTGAAATAAACTGTTTTGGTGATGAGAATGAGTTCATTTTTGACACAGGTAGACTATGAAGAGGCCCTGATGGATCAGCAAATTCAGGAAGCTAGTGTAGAGGGAGCTGTCTATTTCATAGATGATCAGAAAGGCTACAACTTAAGATCCAAGAGTGTTGGTCCAAAAACACCCATTGCTGCCCCTATGAAGAACAAGGAAGATACTGCTTCTGTGAAAAGTAAAGAGGTTGCTGCCAATCAGCCTCCAGCTCCACAAAAACAAACTCTCCCTCTAGCAAAACAACAAAAGAAACAAACTCAGATCCCAGCCAAGGAACAAGTCAGTCTTAAGGCTCCTTCCAATGAGGTAAATATTTCAGACAGACCATCCCTCTCTTTCAATTTTGAATCTGAAATTCAAAAGGTTAAGATACCCATGCCTTTAACTGAACTCATGAAGAATGAAGCCTTTAAAGCAGCCATTTTAAAGTCTCTTGAGCCTAAGACCTCTCCGTCAGATGATTTCGTTAATATACAAGATGATAAGCCTAAAGTGACCATAGGGCCCATGATAGAAGACCGTGATGATTCTTGTCCACCGTTTTACATATCTTTAAATGTCCATGACAAAATCCTTCACAATTGTTTGCTTGATTCTGGGGCATCACATAACCTTATGCCAAAGGCTGTGATGGATGAGCTTGGTCTCGAAGTCACCAAACCATACCAAGATCTTTTCTCCTTTGATTCTAGAAAGGTCAGATGTCTCGGCCTCATTAAAAACATGGTTATTAACCTTGCTCAATTACCAATGAGGAGCATGGTTATGGACGTGGTGGTTGCTAATATTCCACCTAAGTTTGGGCTGCTTTTGTCTCGTTCATGGGGAAAAAGATTAGGAGGTACATTGCAGATGGATCTATCCTATGCTATGATTCCAGTGTTCAAGGGGGAAATGAAAAGACTTTACAGGGAAAACCAACTTGCTTATATCATCAGCGATGGAAAGAATTCCGTCAATCATCCTATCTATGCTGTGGATACGGATTTTGGTTCATGCATCCTTCAGATTGACGATGGTCAAGCAACTCCTATGCAGCTAGTGAAGCCTATTGAACAACAGGCTGAAAGTGAAAACATTGCAGTCTGGACTATGTACTTTGATGGGGCCAGCACTAAAGACTCAGCAGGTGCTGGAGTAGTCCTGATCTCTCCTTCAAAGGAGACCATATCTTTGTCTTTCAAGCTCGACTTCAGAACCACTAACAACATAGCAGAGTATGAGGCTCTGCTGTTAGGATTAAATTCAGCCAAGGAGATGCAGATAAAAGGTTTGAAGGTATTGGGAGATGCAGACCTCATTGTACAACAAGTAAACAACACCTTTCAGGCTAAGCATGTCAGGTTAAAATCTTACAGAGACGAGGTATGGAAGCTGCATGATTCTTTTTCTGTTTTTGAAATTTCATACATACCAAGGGATATGAATCAGCTCACTGATTCTCTTGCTGTTTCAACCAACACATTCATTCCTCCCATGCCCCCTAAGCTCAACGATGAGATTCAAGTAAAATATCGACCCTCCTTACCTGATAATGTCAAATATTGGAAAGTTTTTGAAGATGACGAGGAACTCAATAGGTTTCTCCAAGTGGTAGATGAGTTTTCTGATCTGCACATTGATCAGCAGAATTGTAATGAAGAAGAATCACAGGAACCTGAGATAAAGAAGAAGTTGGGCTAGCATGACATTATTCAGTTACCAAACAATTATATACCCCGAGGTTTGGTACCCCTGGAAAGGTTGTTTGATCAGAATGATGTCCCTTACCAGCCAGACAAAAAGGAGAAAGATCCAGCTGTTCAAGAGCATAACATAGGAGGTAAAAGCCAGCCAAAGATTATTAATTTGTCTTCTGAATTAACTGCTGATGAGAAGTCAAAATACTGTAGTGTTTTGAAGGAATTTTTCGATGTGTTTGCTTGGAATTATAGTGATTTAAAGACTTATGATCCCGATATTATTCAGCATAAGATACCTCTTGAAAAAGACACTATTCCTTTCAGGCAAAAACTCAGGCCAATCAGTCCTCTTCTGCTGCCAGTGATTGAGAGAGAAATTAAAAAACTCTTGGATGCTAAGATCATAGTTCCCTTGAGATATTCCAAATGGATTGCCAATCTGGTGATCGTAAGGAAGAAGAATGGTGAGGTCATACTATGCGTAGATTTCAGAAACTTGAACAAATGCTCTAAGAAGGACAACTATCCTCTTCCTAAGATGGAACACTTGTTATAGAGGATTTCAGGGGCAAAGGTCATGTCTTTTCTCGATGGCTTTTCCGGTTACAATCAGATTTCTGTCCACCCTGATGACCAGGAGAAGACTGCATTCACCATTCCTTGGGGTACCTTTATGTACTCCAAGATGCCCTTTGGATTAATGAATGTTGGGGCCACATTCCAAAGGGCCATGGATATAGCATTTGTGGGAGAAAAGGACAAGTTTGTCCTCATATAACTTGATGATATTACAGTGTATTCCAGCAGCCATGAGGAGCATCTACAACATTTGAAAAGAGTGTTCTTAAAATGCAGACAGTTCAGGATCTCATTGAATCCCAATAAATCTCAGTTTGCTCTAAGAAAGGGTAAGCTCTTAGGTCACATCATCTCAGTCGAAGGTGTAATGATTGATCCAACACGAGTGGAGGCAATTCAAAAGCTGTCCTTGCCAAGGTCAAAGAAGGACATTCAGTCATTGCTTGGTAAGATAAATTTTGTTAGAAGGTTTGTGCCTAATTTTGCTAAATTAGTCAGACACATAACATGCATGCTAAAAAAAGGGGCTGAGATAAAATGGACAGATAGTGCGAGAAACTCTTTTCAGGATATCAAGCAAGCAATCATCGAATCTCCGATTCTGGTCAACCCAGATTATGGTAAGACTTTCTATGTCTTTTCCTTTGCTTCCTATGACACAGTGGCAGCAGTCCTGCTTCAGAAAGATGAGGAAAATTTTGATCATCCCGTGGAATTCTTCAGCAAGACACTCAGGAACACTGAACTGAGGTATGACCCTATCGAGAAACAAGATTATGCTCTCATAAAAGCTTTAAAATCATTCAGAATTTATATCCTTCATTCAAAGGTCATCACATATGTTCCTTCGTCTTCTGTAAAAGATGTTTTGACTCAGCCGGATATTGACGGAAAGAGGGTGAGATGGATTGAAAATATGATTGAGTTCAATATTGAAGTAAAGCCTACCAAACTGGTAAAAGGTCAGGGCCTTGCCAAGCTTTTAGCGGAAGAAAATCATAAACTGCTGGATATTAATTTCATAGCAGAAATTTCATGAAATTCGCAAACAGAGTTGGCAGCAGAAGGGCAGCATGACAGTCAGCAAGTGGCAGAGCACATGTTTTCCTGTGAATGGTATTCTGGCATCATACATTTTCTGCAAAAGCTTGAAGTTCCTCCCGAACTCAGTTTGACTCAAGCTCGAGCTCTCAAGCTTAGAGCTATCAAATTCTGCATTTATAACAATCTGTTATATTGGAGAGACCCTGCTGGCCTGCTTCTCAGGTGTTTAGATAAAGAGGAGGCTGTTGAGGTAACACATCAGTTTCATTCGGCTATTTGTGGTGGTCATCATTACTGGAAAACTACTGCCCATAAGATCCTGAGGGCTGGATACTATTGGCCTTTCCTCTTCACAGATGTGTTCGCATTCGTCAAATCTTGTGACAAATGCCAAAGGTTTACTGGTCAGTAGCAGCTGAAATCTTTACCTCTGAGACCTATTGTGGTAAATGGCCCTTTCCAGCAGTGGGGTTTAGATTTTATCGGTGAAATAAATCCGCATCCAGTGGTCAACACAAGTGGATTTTGGTAGCCATCGATTACTTCACAAAGTGGATAGAGGCGATCCCCACCCGGAATGCTACACACCAGGTAGTCATGAAGTTCCTCTATGAAAATATTTTGAGCAGATTTGGATGTCCCAAGAGGCTGGTGGCAGATAATGCAGCAATGTTTAAAGCAGAAGCATTGGTAGACATGTGCGAGTCAATGGGCATCCAACTTGTACACTCTACTCCTTACTATCCTCAAGGTAATGGCTTGGCTGAATCGTCAAATAAGAGCTTGATCAAAATCATAAGAAAACTGTTAGAAGAAAATAAAAAGAATTGGGATTCCAAACTGAAATTTGCTCTGTGGGCAGACAGAGTAACTATTAAAAAATCTATAGGAACTTCCCCGTTCAAGTTGGTTTATGGGACTGATGCTATATTTCCTGTTCAGTTAGTATTTCCAGTGGCTAAGTTCTTTCAGGAAGAGCAGACTGAGCAAAATGACATGGTAAGAAGGATGCTGGATTTGGTGGAACTGCAGCAAGCTTGTGAATAGTTAGTGGACAGATCAAAAGCTCATCAAATGTAGATCAAAAAGACATTTGACAGGAAGGCGAAAGTGGATAGTTTTCAGATCGGCGACTGGGTTCTAAAGTGGGATGCTCTTCGACAGGAGAAAGGCAAGCATGGCAAGTTCGATTCCTTGTGGACAGGCCCTTTTATGATTACTCAGGTGCAAAACAATAATACTTTTATTCTACAGAATTTGGAGGGTCAGGAAGTGTTCAGTGGCCTGGTAAATAGGCGATTTCTAAAACTTTATTTCGTCTAAGGCTGCAAAGCCTAGACATTGTAAATAGTCTTAGTTTTTTATTTTTCAATAACTCCATGCCCAATGGAAACACTAGCAGATAGTTTAGTTTTTAGGTTCTTTTCCAGGAAAGACATTGATTCTATGGTTCTTGAAACCTCACAGGGAGGTGTTCATCCCCAATAGGAGCTAGTGTTAACTCCTCAAATAAACCATCGGATTTTATTTGATTTTTAGATGATAGGTTGGTTCCTAAATTTGATTTCTAATTTTCTAGCATTAGGTTAGAAAGTCTGTATTTCCAAAATAAGCTCAAAAGACATGTTGATTTTGGTTCGGTCAAGAAAATGGAAAAATATCAGGTTTCAGTGGTTTAGGCGAGCCTCCTCTAAGCTCAATAACCACCGAAAGTGTTCATTCTCGGTAGATAAAGGTTCGAAGGAGAAGGCAAGTAACCGCCAAAAGTGTTTGAATGGGAAAAATGAAAGCTCGCGCTTTCGCACGAGCCAGATGTCAAAAATCGACGCAATGATGAGAAATACAACCGCCGAAGCTCGCCATGCGGGAGATGATGCATATTCGTGGCGTCCATCCGAAAGGTTTGAAGCACCTACATTTTATCCATTACATGGGTCATTTCAAATCCACGCAGAGCGGTGATTGCCAGGTATGATTGCACAGAGCTTCCCTCCTTTTCAGTGGCAAGTACGTCAGCCATCATTACCAGGTCATTCTTTCATTTGGAAACTCAATGTGTTATAATGAAGCCCGAGGATCGCTGAAGATAACTACAAGCACGTGATTTTATCAGCAAAATCGTGTTTTCAAAATCCTGATCCCGCTTTCTCTGGCGATTGGCAAGGTGTCTCCGAGTTCAGCAAGTATCCCGAGTCAAGGAAACCTGGTTTGGTAAGCAGGTAAGATCGGAAACTGTTTTTTTTTCAAAGTTCAGAAATTCAAGTGCCCCCGAAAATCTAAAGTTTCGGCATTTCTCAGCTAAAGTGTCGTCCGAAAATGGATCAGATTTTTAGTGAATTCTTTAATCTTATGCTTTTGTCACCCGATTTCACTGGTTTTTCATAAGAGGTATCGACTGTATTCCTAGTTCCCAGAGACATTGCCTCCCGAACACCTTATTGCCCACAGTTTCAGACACAGTCAGCATTGAACCATGTCAAAAGCAAGTCCTACTTTGAGATCCGAAGTCGATGGTATGTGGTATTTTGAAGCTCATCCAGAGGTCGCAAAGTGTTTTAAACAGGCTGGAGTTTTCACATACTGTGAAAAATTGACAACCTTTCACCAACAAGTGGCCGAAGCATTTGCCCTCTCCTATGATGGAAGGATTGCTAAAATATCCAGGGAGGAGTTTATTATAGATGAAGCAGCTATTGCCGAATACACAGGGTTATCCAGAACAGGAGAATGTTGGTTTAAAACCTCCTCACCTTCAAATGTCGAGTTCAGGTCGTATCTATTACCAGTGCATAAGGCTTTGACCTGGAAGAAGGACATCCCCATGTCCTATCTGGAACCAAAGTGGCAGTTCCTGCTGAGGGCAATTTTGGTGTATATCACCTGTGAGGGGCGCTACAAAAGGGTAATGTATTACCATTTTAAATTGCTGAACCATTTCACTGGCAGAGAACACATAAACATGCCTTATTTCTTTCATAAAACCCTGACTAAAATGGCAATACAGGTGAAAGCCCAGCCTGCTAAAGTTGTAAGTAGATTATCACATCAGGGGCTGATTACCCTTCTTGTGAGAGAAGCTCTGCAGAGGAAACAAATTGAGTGGGGTTTCTTCTTGTTTTGGAATGAGTTTCAAACAAAAATACCTCCAGAAGCCAAGAAAACCAGAGGCAGAAAAGATCCTACTCCCAAGAGTATTCACAGGAGGAGGAAGGGAATCTCATTGCCCAGAGATTCTATAAAAACATCACTCAGCAAGAAGGGAGGAATCAAGAGGAAATTACAGTTTGAAGATAAAACCCTGTCACAGGAATAAACCTTCTCAATCTACCTTATAGTGACTCTGATTCAGAGCAGGGGATGGAAAAAACACAGGACAACTTGCAGATCAAATAGGATGCAAAATTGAAGATAAATCTACCTCCATTAAATCCTCCAGAGACCCATAGGCAACTAGAAGTAGAAGCCTCCTCAAGCAGGCCTAAGAAAGGTAAGACAAAGAGGATCAATAAGCTCCTAAGAGAGATTTATGAGATGGAAGTCCTGGAGAGGGTAATCAAAAAAGAAAACACAGACCTCACTGAGAGAAATGCTGAACTGTTCAAAGAGAATCAAACTCTTAAAGAAAAACATGATACACTCAAAGATAGAAACAGAGAGTTGATCAGAGGAAATATGAAATTATACAGGCAGCTCAGGATTCTGAGGCTCAAGCTAAAAGGGTTTGAATCACCTGAAGAAAAACAAACTGGTTTGGACACTTTGGCTAATTTAGCCACAACTATAATTGATGTAACAGAACCCCCTACACAATTAGCACAAGTTCGTAGGTCTACACGAACCAGGACTGCAACATCTAAGAAAGTTTGAGTGTTAAAAGAGGATTCAAGACATACATTTTTGCAATTTTGAAACTCTTCAAAGTTCAAATTTCGGTGGTTTAGGCGAGCCTACAGTGTGCTCATTAACCACTGAAAAGAGGCGCTTTTGGTGGATAACTCAGCCATAAACTTTCCCAGACAACCACCGAAAGCCTGTGTATCGAGAATTGAACGAGTTTTTACACAGATCAAGGATTTGTGTGATCAAAAGATTCGAGATCTTTTCCAATGAATGTCTAATGAATTATCAAGTCCAGCACAACAATTATTTTTGACATATTATGAAGAAAGGAGTTATTTCAAAGGTTATGGACATTTTTAATTAAGACAAAAAGCAGGACACCTGGCCACATCAACAAATTCGACTTAGTCTCTATTTGAAAGTCATCATGTAGCCTTGGGAGGTTGTTCTACATTGCACCAACAATCAACAGAGAGAAATCTGGGATTGGCCTCATTTTGAGGAAGCATCCCACTTATTTTGCAACAGATTTTGACTTGCTATTTTTAGTTGATTTGATCCATGTTTTCAGGATCTTAGAACTACTTTGTAATGCTATAAATATTAGAATAGAAGATGAACCAAGGGTTCGATTTTGGGTTCTACATGCTGCTACTGTAAGAGAGACCTATTCTTATTATATGGATGGGTTTCCTGCAACAATCTCGACATTACAGATGGATGGGTTTCCTACAACAATTTCATTTGGTAATCAAGTACAAAAAGGGTACAAGTAACAAGGTCCCTGATATGCGTTCTAGACCTCCTATTGCTGCTTCTATTATTTTGAAGAATGCTTCTTTATCTCATCATAGCTATGTGGAACAATATGCCATCGATGAATATTTTAAAGAAGTATATGAGAAGCTAACCCATGGTGCATAGTTAGAGAACTATTGTTTGCATTGAAAACTACTCTACCATATTGGAAAGCTATGTATTCCTACAAGTGAACGAGACCATGTAATACGAGAAGCTCACACTTCTCTTGTGTTTGGGAATTTTGGGGTAGGAAAAACTATGGCTCATTTGCAGAGGTTTTGTTATTGGCCTCAAATGAAATCAATTGTAACTAAATATGTAAAGGGGTGTGTGATGTGTTCTACCTGTAAGCCCACTAATAGAAAACTAGGGCTATACTCAACACTACCTGTTCCATCCCATCCATGGGAAAGTATCTCCATGGATTTTGTAGGGGGCTTACCAATGTCGAAAAGGGGTCATGACTATTTGTATGTTGTAGTGAATAGGTTCATCAATATGTGTATATTAATGCCATGTAAAAAGAAGATCACTGCTGAGCAGATTGCTAATCTCTTCTTTTAGCATGCTTGGGTTCACTTTGGGTTACCCACATCCATTATCTTGAATCGAGATACTCGATTCCTTGGGGATTTTTGGACAAGTTTGTGGAGAATGATGGACACCAAGTTGAAGAGGAGCACTGCTTTCCATCCACAGACTGACGGACAGACATAGGTTGTTAACCAAACAATGGTACTTTTGCTTCGAGTCTACTACAACAAGAATCCCAAAGTATGGGATGAACACATATCCTATGTACAACATGCTTACAACCGAGCCTTACATTCCTCCACTCAGTGTTCTCCTTTTGAGACATGTTTTGGGTACCTACCTAAAGTTCCTTTGGACTTGATGTATGTGAGATATGTCGATTCAAATGAAGAAAGAAATGAAGACAGAGCCCACAATTTCATCCAGAGGATCCAACAGGTACACTAAGCAGTCACGAAATAGTTGGAGAAAAGTCAAGCATAGTATAAATCTTGCCATGACAAACACATGGTTAATCATCAGTTCCAGGTTCGAGACCAAGTATGGCTTCACATCAAGAAGGAGAGATTGAAGGGTGAAGGCAAGAAACTAAATCCCTTTCGTTATGGATGCTTCACTATTTTGGAGAAAAGTGGTACCAATGCTTTTCGTCTAGATCTTCCACCTTATATGCAGATATACTCGGTTGTAAATGTAGAGAACTTGAAACTTTTTTAGCCTCCCATGATCATGGATCGGGATGAGGAAATTTCGATACCTTCAGTTGATGAGTTTTCTCCTGAGTACTTGGATGAGTTAAAGGAAGATATCATCCTAGACAAAAGGATGAGGAGTTCACGTCGGGGTGATGTTGATTATCTTCAAGTGGGCTTAAAGGGAACACATCCAAGCAAGGAAAAGTGGATTGAGAAGGACAAGGTGAGGGAAATCTTCCCTCACTTATCTATTGATTGATGAAAGATTTTGGTGGTCCAAAAAGCTCTCAGTGGGAAGGTGTGATCCAAAAAGGATCCAGAGAAGACTAAGGACAACTTAGAAATCGCAGAAACAACTCAGGAAGCTCAGAATGGCCTCAGTAGACAAAGAAAGGGAAAAAATTCAAAGTCCTCAAAACTTAGTGAAAATGGAATCATGAAGAGCGCGTCACAAGCTTTCCAATGATGCAAATGACTCATTAAACAAAGTTACGTTTCGAAAGATATTCATGGTCAAAGTTTGGTCAACCTAGCCCAGTCAACAGGGGATGATTTAGCATCGATACTGCTAACGTCAACATCAGTACAAATGACGTCAGCATCCATACAATGTATGTGGCACACGCAGGAGGCGACATGTGTCATGATGACATCGACATAACGTCAACATGGTGATGTGGAAACACCATATGATGCCATGTGTCACTCATTTTTGACTCTTTCGGTTCGATCCGTGGACCAATGAAAAAGTGCCACGTGGCAATCTGTAAATCCATGTGGAAGATCATATGGTGACGTGGAAGGATGATATGACATTTGAGGTGGCATACCATATGCTGATGTGGCAGGTGACTGTACAGGTGGTTGATGTGGCCCAGTCATGGACTGCCATGTGGCAGTGGGAAAACGCCCAATGAGGGCCCCATATCCGAAATTCAAAAATAAAAAAGGAATACGGGTCTGCCAAATCTGGCAGAACCCCACCAGATATAGCACCCAACGATC
>ML798308.1:232637-243181 GCA_009831015.1 Picea engelmannii | reverse complement strand
CAAACACCAAAAGGGGAGGCCCGCAGGCTCGACCCCGTGACCTCTCCCATTATACGCCTTAACTATAGATCCACCAACCACTAGGCCAAATGACCCTATTGTTAACATTGCCCACAACTATTACTTAAATTTGGAATCTTCCAGTGGACGGGAGGAGGTGTGTGACGGTATAGTCGGGCATGGTTTATGAGGTACTTTTTGGGGATTAATTGTAGGTTGCAGGGAACAAAAACCGAGACAAAGTTTCTCTTGAGCCTAAGAGTTATAGATTTGGATTGAGGCGTGGAGACAATCATTTTTGGGTAATTCGACGCCACAAATTCAATGGTGCTATCTATTTTCTGATCTGAGAAAATATTATGCAGCTTAATTCCAGAATGAGGTATACTTATGTATTTTTCCAAATTCTTTTGTTGAGTTAATAAAAAGGCCTACCCATTTGAGAGCAGGACCCGGAGACGTAGTCCACCAGGGATGAACTCTGTTATCAAGTTTTTGTGTTCATATTTGATTCTTATGTCTCTTCATTATTGATACTTTCCTTCTTTAATGGTGCACTTTAATTTATGCTCATTTAATACAATTCTTTATAAGTTACTTCGATGAAAAGATCTCAGATCAAACAATCACTTGACTTAAAAGGCATCTCTTTCCACATCTCACTCCACTTAGACATGACTTCTAGGGGTTCCTCTTCCATATCCACTCATCTACATCTCATTCCCCTTTGGGTCATCGGGATCGCCTCCCTAGAGTGACTTAGTCACCCTTGAAGTGTGGTACCTACATCGAGGTGATATTGGGTGTAGGATTCCCAAGTTGTGGCACTTGCTTTTGTGGTTGGGTCAGGCTTTGCCCAACCTACAACTTGTGCTATAACACTTCCTAAGGGGGGATGATTGATCCAGGAAAAAATTGTTGGCCACCCACCTCTTCCACTGAATCAAAACAAGGGTTTCCACCTTGGCCATTTTTCTATGTTTTTTTCAAGTCTTGAACTTCCGAGGCCATTTTGAGGCCCTAAACGACATTTTTTGGGCATGAAAATACCCTATTAATAATTAATGGCATGGGCCAAACGAAATATGTACTCCTTGGCTAGAAATTTCCAAAGAGGTATAGAATGCACCAAACAGAGATCGTATGCAAAAGTTATGCTCTTTGGAAGTTGACATACCAACTACCCCCATTGGGGCCCGCAAACCTTTTGGAATTTCATCTTCTGGCATTAGGGTTTTGGATTTTCTTTATGTGAAAAAAGCCTCTAGATCCTCATTGTAAACATCATCATCTTCTGACGAATAAGCGTAGCCATCACATCTCTTCTCAGAGATAAGCTTCCACCATTCTAGCGAGTCATTCACTCTGTAATTTTATAGTTTCTATACATTCTCTCATTAACAGAAATTGTGCATTATTGTATCTCCATTTTTATTGCAATATTTATGTGTATCTGACAATATCTCTGTATAATTTATTGTTATATCTCTACCTTCATTTCGTTCTCAAAATAATCCAGATCAACTGCCCACATAGGCAACATGACAATAGGAGGGCTTACAACATCTAGGAAGCTACCATAATCAATGATGTGGCTAGGAGCATGCCAAAAATTTATGCAACCCTAGATAATAGACAAGATAACCACCAAGATTTAGTGGTGGATATGGAAGGTATGATTTCCAACCATATTATTTCCATTTTAATTGACCCCAGTTCTAATTTGAGTTATGTTACCCCTCAAACTGTTGAGAAATGTAAATTGCAACAAGTGAAACATGCTAAATCATTGCTGGTACAACTAGCCACTGGAACAAAAAGAAAGGTAACATAGGTCATACCAACATTGCAATTCATTATGAATGGGTTGTCTATACAAGCAACCCTAAACATACTCCCTTTAGGATCTTATGACATGCTGACTGGCAAGGACTGGTTGGATGCCCATAAAGCCAAGTTGGACTATTACGATAAAACATTAGAGTGTGAAGATGAGGAAGGGAAGAAAAGGACCCTATAAGGAATTCAAAATCCTGTCTCAGTGAGACAAATATTGGTCCTTCAAGTGAGGAAGTATTTCAGAAAAGGATGTCCTTTGCATGCAATACAAGTATTGAACTTTGTTGAATACAATAAACCAAGCCTAGAGGACCATCCTGTGTTGAGAGAGTATAAATATGTGTTTCTAGAAGAGGTATCAGATTTACCTCCAAGAAGAGATATTGATTTCTCAATAGAAATTGTACGTGGAGTGGTGCCAATGTCTAGAGCACTCTATAGAATGAGTACACCAGAGCTAGTTGAGATCAAACTACAACTACATGAGATGTTGGACAAAGGTTACATGTGGCCTAGTGTGTCTCCTTGGGGAGAACCAACCTTATTTGTGAAGAAAAAGGATGGAAAACTTAGATTATGCATAGACTACATGCAACTCAACATGATAACAGTTAAGAATAAGTATTCCTTACCAAGAATTGATGACTTGTTTGACTAGTTAAGGGGTGCTACAATTTCATCCAAGATTGACTTGAGGTTTGGATACCATCAAGTCTATATTAAGGATGGATACATCCACAAAACAAACTTTAGGGAAAGATATGGGCATTATGAATTTGTGGTAGTGCCATTTGGGCTTATTATCACAGAAGTTGTAGGTTGGGAAAATCCCGACACGACCACAAAATGGTGACAACTAAGAGAACACCTACTCACTTTCATAGATAGGTATTCTCGTCACTTTAGAGATGAAGTAATCACCTCAAGGGGGGAATCCTGGTGACCCTTGGGGAAATGAGATGGAATATGGAAATATGATGAAGGGTCCCCCTATAGTTCAATGATGGAAGGTAATAAGGGCTTGAAAAGAACCTTGTAAATGGTAGAAGATATGCCATAATGTACTAGACTTTCCAAGTAGTGATTGTACCTTTCCGAGACAAGGAAAATGAAGATACAAGCCCAATAATGTTGGAGTTACTTCACACACACATAGGATTTATTTTTCCTAAGGTTATTCCTTGTTTATTAGTCATAATTAGTCATTATCTAGTCTCCTATATTTTAGGGGAGAATATTCCACCTAGACAATATTCTCTTTCAGTTGACACTTCAGTTTGACTAGTTGAGTTGAGTTTAGATGTTGCATTGGTTTTGTCACCATGCAACATTGGGATCATCACCAACTCACTACTCTTTGTTCAGTCAGTTAACTAAAGATTAGTTGACTAGTTAACTCAGCTAGGTGGCAGTTCACTCCTGTAACTGCCTGAGAGACTAGACTAGGTGGCAGTTTACTCTTGTAACTATTGGTGTGTGTCCAGATCAATCTAGACCACCACTATGGCTCATTAGTTACTCATGTATCCTATATCTATTGTAAATTATTCACTCTTTGAGTGTGGAATACGGTTAACGATAATTCTTCTATTCTTTTTCTCTTGCTTCTTCTTTCTCAATTTCTCTCTGCAAATGTGTGTAGTATTTTCTAGCTAGATCTATTATGTGCAGGTTCAACACATTTACAAATAATATGTTCAAAAAGAAAGTGAAGTTTGTTGTCCCTAATTGCAACAATAAAAAATAATAAATATTAGCAACAAATTGATAATAAGAGCTGGAAATAAAGTTGCTAAAATCATAGTTAAGATTGCAAGAGACAAGCTAACAATGACTAGTTTAACTCAAGTATGAAAGAGCAAGACTTTAGAATGAAGAAGGTTGTAAAAAGTAGTATTGCAGAGATATAATTGCATCCTTATGGTTGTATGATCTGGATTTAGGAGTGGAATAAACTGATTATAAAATGAATACAATAAACACAAAGATATGAAGAATAACACAGATATCCAATGAACAATATCTTCTATTAAATAAATGAAATAGGATGAAACCGTAAAACTGTAGAACTGAAACACTTGCTCAAATGGTGGTAGCTATCTCTGAGAAGAGATGTGGCTGCTACGCACATCCGTCTTAGTAGAATGATTACAATGAGGCTCTAGAGGCCTTTTGGTATGACTCATGAATGCCAAAACCCTAAACATCCAAAAACCTAACCCTAGAAGGTGAAACGCCAAAAATCATGTGGGCCCCTATGGGTAAGTTGGTACCTCAACTTCTTGGGGTCTTAAATTTTGCATACGACCTCCGTTTTAGGCATGCGATAGCCCGTTGGAAAGGTCTTTCATAGAAATACACATTTTGCCATCAAACTATGACTTCATCTACAATGTGACTGTGGCGATCCAAAAAAACAATATTTAGGGCCCCAAAACGGCCCTGGAAGTACAACAATATGTGATGACATGAAAACATACAAAATAATCCATTTGAATTAGGAGAGAGGCCACCAATATCCACCTAGAGGATGTGTAGGGCTTCAGACAACTCCAAAATTGTAGAACCCATGATTACAAAGAAGTACAAAAGAACGTGCTGAACAAAAATACGAACAAGAGGATCTAGTTGGAATAGGTGGGTGGCCACTAATATCCACTTGGATCAATGCTCCCCCCATAGGAAGAAATGGTATCCATTTCTTTGAGTTCCCCCATAAGGTGATGAAAATTCTGTTGGATTTTTCCTCGGGTGAGCCACTTGCCTTGGTGTGGGAGTTGCCTGCCTTGACAACTTGATAAAGATGGATCCTCTGTCGGTGAGTGCCCCTGACCTATGTGTCCACTATTTGATCAGTGGATGCTTGTTCCATGCAGTCAGGGTTGAGATTTGTTGGTTTTAGTTGTTTTATGATCTTTGAGGTGTCAAATAATGGTGGAAAATATGGCCGAAGGAGGTCCACATTGAACATTGGGTGCAGACCAAGGAAGGATGGAGTGTTGATCTCAAAAACATTGCTACCCACAACCTTGGTGATAGTGTAAGGCCCATAGCGAAGTGGGCAAAGCTTTCGATGGGGCCCTGTGAGACGCTCCTTCTACAAATGTAACCATAATTTGTCGCCAACCTGAAACTGGTGCGGTACCCTGTGTTGATCATGGCGCTGCTTGTACTTAGCATTGGATTTCTGCAAAATATCCTGGACCTATTGGAAGATGTGATGAATCCACTCAATGAATCTGGTGGCTTTGTTGGTCTCATACTAAACATGTGAAGAGTTTGTCTACATGGTGGAAAGAGGCAGTGCAACATCCATGGGACCCAAGGGTTGGAATATCATCTTCACCTGAAATGGGCTATGGCCAGTGGAACTATGGAGAGCCCTATTGTAACTGTGTTGAACATAGGGGAGACTCTCATCCCGTGTATGTGGATTCTTAGAGTTGTACATGCGCATGATGTGGACAATCATTTGATTGGCGACCTCTATTTGGCCATCTGCTTGGGGGTGGAAAGAAGTGGATTTAGTGAGCTTGGTGTCCAACAGTGACCAGAGACTTGACCAAAATGTGCCGAGGAACCTGCTGTCCCAGTTGGAGATGATGGTCTATGGTATCCCAAAATGGATATACACTTGTTCAAAGAAGAGCTTGGTAGTATCTGTCGTTGTGATAGTCTTCTTGCTTGTTGTGAGGATGGTCATCTTTGAAAATCGATCAACGACCATAAATACATAGTCATTTCCTTGGTCAGTGTACGGAAGACCAGACATGTAAGCCAATGGAATGTATTCCCAAGGCTTCTCGAGAGTAGGAAGAGGGGTGTATAAGCCTTGCTTCTTGATGGTTGGCTTGGAAATGGCACAAGCAGTGAAAGATATGATATACTTGCTGATGTCCTGCTGAATTTTTGGCCAATAAAAATGTTTCTGAAGAATGACCACAGTTTTCTCCACGCCATAATGTCTGACCATTCGACTGTAGTGGGATTCCTAGATCATCTTTGAACGCTCTCTCGTAGGAACACACAGATGGCCCAGATGGCATAATAGTCCGTCCTGAATGTGAAAATCAGTGAAAGTCGCACCTATACCCAATAGCTGATAGGTGGTGGTGAAGTCCAGATCTTGCTGATAAAGTTGGGGCCACTCAGATGCCTCATGTCCACAGGAATGGAGCACAGTGTTGAGTGCATCCAGAGGAGGTCGACTGAGGCAGTCATCGACATGTTTTGAGATCCTTGTCTTATACTTGATGTTGATATGGAATTACTGCAGGTAGGTGGACCACTTCTGATGGTGGTCGTTCTACAATTTCCCCTGTGTCTGTATGAACTGTAGAGGCTTGTGATCAGTGTGGATGATCATATCCTTTCCCATAATTTAATGTTTCCATTGACGACATGCTTATACAATGGAATACATTTTGTTGTCATAGGTGGGGTATTTTCAGACATTATCTGAGAGTGTCTCACTATGGTATGCCACTGAATGGCTGTGTTGAGTGAGAACTGCACCTACCACATAGTCAGATGCATCAATATTAATATTGAATGATTGCTTCAGATCGGGCAAGGAGTGTACTAGAGCTGAGCACAAGTGATGCTTTAGATCATCGAATTATTGTTGTTGTTCCTTCCCCCACACAAATTTTTCTCTTCCACCACCCTTGGTCACTTGGCTGAGGGCCCATGAAATATGGGAGAATCCCAACATGAATTGTTGGTAGAAGTTGGCCAGTCCCAAGAAGCTCTGAAGCTTAGTTAGTGTGGTCGGGGTTGGCTAGTCACAAATGACTTGGATCTTAGATGGATCAACATGTACCCCATTCTCATCAACAATGTAACCCAAGTATTAGACCCTGTTCATGCCAAAATAACATTTTTCCAAATTGGCATATAGCCCGTGTTGCCATAGAGTGCTCAAAACATGCTGAATATGCTGCATGTGCTCCTCCCAAGTTCTTCTAAAGATGAGGATGTCATCCAAATATACCACCACAAAGGAGTTGGTGAAGGGTCACACTACATCATCCATCAACCTCATGAAATTGGCTGGTGCATTTGTTAGGCCAAAGGGCATGACCAACCATTCGAAGAGGCCTTCTTTATATTTGAAGGGTGTCTTCCACACATCAGTTGGTTCGATGGGAACCTCGTGGTAGCTAGACTTTAGGTCAATCTTACTGAAGAACTTTTCCCCCTTGAGTTGGTCAAGAAGGTCATCAATCCTGGGAATTGGGTACCGGTTCTTGACTGTGATTTTGTTTAAGGCTTTGTAATCAATGCAGAGTCTCCAAGTCCCGTCCTTCTTCTGCACCAGTACAATTGGGCTTCCACAAGGGGAGGAGCTGGGTCTAATGTGCCCCTTTTGAAGAAGCTCTTGGATCCGATGCTTGATTTCATCATTTTCCATCAGCGAGTGATGATAGACTGGACCATTAGGCAAAGGTGCACCGGGGGTTAGATCAATTGGATGCTTGACTGGGCAGTGTTTTGGTACCCTGGTGGGTGAGGAGAAGATGTCTCTGTATTCTTCCATGATCCCGTCCACTTTCTTCTGATGCAAAGAGAGGCTTTGTGTAGAGGCCAAAAATGTGGCAACAACCTTTTGCTTACTGTGAGCATGGATCACAAAGAAGACGAACTTCCCAATCTGTGAAATGACCTTACTGCATTCCTTAGAAGAGATTAAAGAAATAGTGGTAGGCAGTGCTACCTCTGGTATCCTGTACAATTTCTTACCCAAAGTAATAATAAAAATGTGGGGTCTAGACTCATACACAACATGACGCTTCCACGCATATGGTTGTCCTTAAAGAAAATCATAAACTTCAAGGGGAAAAATATCACACAATACCTCATCTTTGAAAGGCTTGATGCCATAGGGTGGATGACATTGTTGGCTGACACAAAGATCTCTTCCTTGGTGAAGCCAACCGATGGTTTAGGGTTGCAGGTGCGGTGTCATTGGTAGGTCCAGCCGCTTGATGACCTCTACCAAAATCAGGTTCTTCTAATTACTGCTATTGAAAATGAAATGAGGTGGAGCAGCCTTTACCCACAGATGTGAGTGAAAGAGGAATTCCTCTTCCTGTAGTTATTTTGGTTCGCTTGGTTGGATTTTGGTGGTAGCAACAATGACACTGGGTTCAACATCGATAATTTGCTTCCCTCCTTTAGGATTTGATTTGAAATCATAATCAGCCTCCGACTCGGAATCCTTTAGCTCATCCATGAGTGATTTCTTGGAGCAACATTCTTCAGTGTTGTGCCAAGGGATTTTTTGGTACTCACACCATTTTTCCGTGTCCTTATACATCTTCTCATTTCCCTTCTTGTGTTGCGGCTTGGAATGGTTTTCTTGAGAGTGTCCATCTCATATCGGTCCCTTGCTATGTGGGTTGGGGATGCCTTTTCCATGCTTCATCTATGAGGAGTTTGCAGAGCCAAACTCTTGCCTCTTCTGCTTAAATTTCTTCTCAATCCTTACAACGTATCTATAAGCCTTTCCCAATGAGGCGATGTCCAAAAAATCCATTTCTGTTTGAATGTATCTATGCAAACAACCATGGTATTTTAGCACCAGATGACTCTCAAAGTCTTTTATACCCAATTTGATGCGCAGGGTATGGAAAATATTGGTGAAATATGGTACTGTCTAGTTTCTTTCTTGACGCAGGGTAGTCCATCTAGTATATTGGTCCTCATAGCTTCCAACAGGGTAGTACTGTTCTTTAATGACGTCTCGGAAGGAATCCCATGTAGGGGCCACCACAAATATTATAGATTCCTCTATAACCCTTTGCTCAGAGTAAGTATCCCACCAGTCCTTAACATGGGGGACGACCTTGAGGAGTGCAAAAGTGATCTTTCCCCTATCGAAAAAATTATAGACAGAAAAATAATACCATTCGAGTAGATTCAACCATTTATCTACAACATCCGCATCTATTAGTCCTTCAAATAATGGAATATCAAAATTTACCTGTACCTTGAAGGGGGTTGCATGGATGCTTGATGAAAATGATTCTCCCGTGGGCAACCGTCGAAGGATCTACGCAAAGTTTTCCATCATTTCATTCATTTTTTGCGTGAGGGCTTCCTCGAGCAAAATTTTAATAGGATCTCCTGCTCCATCATATTTATTTTCATCCCCCATGGGTTGTTGTAGGGCTCGATGCATATAATCTTGCAACGACTCGATCGGTTCGAGTCCCAACTTCTTGTAACCAGATCTTGTCAGGGACATGCACAAAGAAAAATGAATGAAGAGCAGACCACTCTGATACCACTGATCCAGATTTAGGAGTGGAACAAACTGATAATAGACTGAATACATTAAACATAGATATATGAAGAATAACACATATATCCAGTGAACAATATCTTCTATTAAAAAAATGAAATAGGCCAAAACTGTAAAATTGCAGAACTGAAACACTTGCTCGAATGGTTTTAGCTATCTCTGAGAAGAGATGTGGCTGCTACACACATTTTTCTAAGAAGAATGATTACAATGAGGCTCCAAAGGCCTTTTTGATATGAATCATGAATTCCAAAACCCTAGACATCTAAAAACCTAACCCTAGAAGATGAAATGCCAAAATTCATGTGGGCCCCTATGGGTAAGTTGGTACCTCAACTTCCCCGCGTCGTAACTTTTGCATACAACCTCCATTTTATGCACGTGATAGCCCATTGGAAAGGTCTTTAAGAGAACGACACATTCCGTCATCAAACTCTGACTCCATCTATAGTTTGACTATGGTGAGCCAAAAAAACAATGTTTAGGGCCCCAAAACGGCCCTAGAAGTACAACAATATGTGCTGACATGAAAAAATACAAAATAAGCTAGTTGGATTAGGTGAGAGGCCCCTAGTATCCACTTGGAGGATGTCTAGGGATTTAGATAGCCCTAGAAGTGTAGAACCTACGATTACAAAGAAGTACATAAGAACGTGTTGAACATAGAAATGGACAAGGGGAGCCAGTTGGAATAGGTGTGTGGCCACCAATATCCACTTGAATCACTGTACCATACAATTTGTTACATCAAAGATATCAACCACCAAAACTTGCCAACAATCCACCCAAAAATTGCGCTTAGAGTAGTAGAGGGTAGGGGAAAATTTTTAACAACTTTTGTCAGTTGGTTTGTGAGTTATTAAGAAATTTGTATTAGGGTTTCTATAGCCCTAATGGCTATAGATAAAATTTTATGAGAGAAACAAGAAGCAATTAGCAAAATGTGATGCCCTGGTTTCTCAAACAAGCACACAAAGTATAAAATTGATTCCAATTTAGTCAATCTCAAAATCTAGAGTTTTCACATTAACCAATGCAAGATTTTATTTCTCCAATGCAATTAGATTTAGTGCCTTTAGATATTAGATTATGGAGTCAGAAATAAAAGAGCTAGCAATGCTATCTCCTTGGGGGTGTAATCACTTTTACTCCACAAGGCAAGCAAGACTAACTAGGAAGTACTAGGAGGGTGTAAACCCTTTTACTTCTCCTAGTAAAACCTCAAGCAATAAATTATTCAAGACAAAAATGATAGATATGGTGGGGTTGTAAATCCTTATACTCCCCAAGAAGTATATCAAATCAAACTTGTAACCAAGCAATGAAGAAACAAAAAGATATAATCCTTACCTAGTCCAAGTAATGACAAGATAAACCTCCCTTTACCAAGATAAATCCA
>ML798308.1:220471-232537 GCA_009831015.1 Picea engelmannii | reverse complement strand
AAATAAAGTTGCTAAAATCATAGTTAAGATTGCAAGAGACAAGCTAACAATGACTAGTTTAACTCAAGTATGAAAGAGCAAGACTTTAGAATGAAGAAGGTTGTAAAAAGTAGTATTGCAGAGATATAATTGCATCCTTATGGTTGTATGATCTGGATTTAGGAGTGGAATAAACTGATTATAAAATGAATACAATAAACACAAAGATATGAAGAATAACACAGATATCCAATGAACAATATCTTCTATTAAATAAATGAAATAGGATGAAACCGTAAAACTGTAGAACTGAAACACTTGCTCAAATGGTGGTAGCTATCTCTGAGAAGAGATGTGGCTGCTACGCACATCCGTCTTAGTAGAATGATTACAATGAGGCTCTAGAGGCCTTTTGGTATGACTCATGAATGCCAAAACCCTAAACATCCAAAAACCTAACCCTAGAAGGTGAAACGCCAAAAATCATGTGGGCCCCTATGGGTAAGTTGGTACCTCAACTTCTTGGGGTCTTAAATTTTGCATACGACCTCCGTTTTAGGCATGCGATAGCCCGTTGGAAAGGTCTTTCATAGAAATACACATTTTGCCATCAAACTATGACTTCATCTACAATGTGACTGTGGCGATCCAAAAAAACAATATTTAGGGCCCCAAAACGGCCCTGGAAGTACAACAATATGTGATGACATGAAAACATACAAAATAATCCATTTGAATTAGGAGAGAGGCCACCAATATCCACCTAGAGGATGTGTAGGGCTTCAGACAACTCCAAAATTGTAGAACCCATGATTACAAAGAAGTACAAAAGAACGTGCTGAACAAAAATACGAACAAGAGGATCTAGTTGGAATAGGTGGGTGGCCACTAATATCCACTTGGATCAATGCTCCCCCCATAGGAAGAAATGGTATCCATTTCTTTGAGTTCCCCCATAAGGTGATGAAAATTCTGTTGGATTTTTCCTCGGGTGAGCCACTTGCCTTGGTGTGGGAGTTGCCTGCCTTGACAACTTGATAAAGATGGATCCTCTGTCGGTGAGTGCCCCTGACCTATGTGTCCACTATTTGATCAGTGGATGCTTGTTCCATGCAGTCAGGGTTGAGATTTGTTGGTTTTAGTTGTTTTATGATCTTTGAGGTGTCAAATAATGGTGGAAAATATGGCCGAAGGAGGTCCACATTGAACATTGGGTGCAGACCAAGGAAGGATGGAGTGTTGATCTCAAAAACATTGCTACCCACAACCTTGGTGATAGTGTAAGGCCCATAGCGAAGTGGGCAAAGCTTTCGATGGGGCCCTGTGAGACGCTCCTTCTACAAATGTAACCATAATTTGTCGCCAACCTGAAACTGGTGCGGTACCCTGTGTTGATCATGGCGCTGCTTGTACTTAGCATTGGATTTCTGCAAAATATCCTGGACCTATTGGAAGATGTGATGAATCCACTCAATGAATCTGGTGGCTTTGTTGGTCTCATACTAAACATGTGAAGAGTTTGTCTACATGGTGGAAAGAGGCAGTGCAACATCCATGGGACCCAAGGGTTGGAATATCATCTTCACCTGAAATGGGCTATGGCCAGTGGAACTATGGAGAGCCCTATTGTAACTGTGTTGAACATAGGGGAGACTCTCATCCCGTGTATGTGGATTCTTAGAGTTGTACATGCGCATGATGTGGACAATCATTTGATTGGCGACCTCTATTTGGCCATCTGCTTGGGGGTGGAAAGAAGTGGATTTAGTGAGCTTGGTGTCCAACAGTGACCAGAGACTTGACCAAAATGTGCCGAGGAACCTGCTGTCCCAGTTGGAGATGATGGTCTATGGTATCCCAAAATGGATATACACTTGTTCAAAGAAGAGCTTGGTAGTATCTGTCGTTGTGATAGTCTTCTTGCTTGTTGTGAGGATGGTCATCTTTGAAAATCGATCAACGACCATAAATACATAGTCATTTCCTTGGTCAGTGTACGGAAGACCAGACATGTAAGCCAATGGAATGTATTCCCAAGGCTTCTCGAGAGTAGGAAGAGGGGTGTATAAGCCTTGCTTCTTGATGGTTGGCTTGGAAATGGCACAAGCAGTGAAAGATATGATATACTTGCTGATGTCCTGCTGAATTTTTGGCCAATAAAAATGTTTCTGAAGAATGACCACAGTTTTCTCCACGCCATAATGTCTGACCATTCGACTGTAGTGGGATTCCTAGATCATCTTTGAACGCTCTCTCGTAGGAACACACAGATGGCCCAGATGGCATAATAGTCCGTCCTGAATGTGAAAATCAGTGAAAGTCGCACCTATACCCAATAGCTGATAGGTGGTGGTGAAGTCCAGATCTTGCTGATAAAGTTGGGGCCACTCAGATGCCTCATGTCCACAGGAATGGAGCACAGTGTTGAGTGCATCCAGAGGAGGTCGACTGAGGCAGTCATCGACATGTTTTGAGATCCTTGTCTTATACTTGATGTTGATATGGAATTACTGCAGGTAGGTGGACCACTTCTGATGGTGGTCGTTCTACAATTTCCCCTGTGTCTGTATGAACTGTAGAGGCTTGTGATCAGTGTGGATGATCATATCCTTTCCCATAATTTAATGTTTCCATTGACGACATGCTTATACAATGGAATACATTTTGTTGTCATAGGTGGGGTATTTTCAGACATTATCTGAGAGTGTCTCACTATGGTATGCCACTGAATGGCTGTGTTGAGTGAGAACTGCACCTACCACATAGTCAGATGCATCAATATTAATATTGAATGATTGCTTCAGATCGGGCAAGGAGTGTACTAGAGCTGAGCACAAGTGATGCTTTAGATCATCGAATTATTGTTGTTGTTCCTTCCCCCACACAAATTTTTCTCTTCCACCACCCTTGGTCACTTGGCTGAGGGCCCATGAAATATGGGAGAATCCCAACATGAATTGTTGGTAGAAGTTGGCCAGTCCCAAGAAGCTCTGAAGCTTAGTTAGTGTGGTCGGGGTTGGCTAGTCACAAATGACTTGGATCTTAGATGGATCAACATGTACCCCATTCTCATCAACAATGTAACCCAAGTATTAGACCCTGTTCATGCCAAAATAACATTTTTCCAAATTGGCATATAGCCCGTGTTGCCATAGAGTGCTCAAAACATGCTGAATATGCTGCATGTGCTCCTCCCAAGTTCTTCTAAAGATGAGGATGTCATCCAAATATACCACCACAAAGGAGTTGGTGAAGGGTCACACTACATCATCCATCAACCTCATGAAATTGGCTGGTGCATTTGTTAGGCCAAAGGGCATGACCAACCATTCGAAGAGGCCTTCTTTATATTTGAAGGGTGTCTTCCACACATCAGTTGGTTCGATGGGAACCTCGTGGTAGCTAGACTTTAGGTCAATCTTACTGAAGAACTTTTCCCCCTTGAGTTGGTCAAGAAGGTCATCAATCCTGGGAATTGGGTACCGGTTCTTGACTGTGATTTTGTTTAAGGCTTTGTAATCAATGCAGAGTCTCCAAGTCCCGTCCTTCTTCTGCACCAGTACAATTGGGCTTCCACAAGGGGAGGAGCTGGGTCTAATGTGCCCCTTTTGAAGAAGCTCTTGGATCCGATGCTTGATTTCATCATTTTCCATCAGCGAGTGATGATAGACTGGACCATTAGGCAAAGGTGCACCGGGGGTTAGATCAATTGGATGCTTGACTGGGCAGTGTTTTGGTACCCTGGTGGGTGAGGAGAAGATGTCTCTGTATTCTTCCATGATCCCGTCCACTTTCTTCTGATGCAAAGAGAGGCTTTGTGTAGAGGCCAAAAATGTGGCAACAACCTTTTGCTTACTGTGAGCATGGATCACAAAGAAGACGAACTTCCCAATCTGTGAAATGACCTTACTGCATTCCTTAGAAGAGATTAAAGAAATAGTGGTAGGCAGTGCTACCTCTGGTATCCTGTACAATTTCTTACCCAAAGTAATAATAAAAATGTGGGGTCTAGACTCATACACAACATGACGCTTCCACGCATATGGTTGTCCTTAAAGAAAATCATAAACTTCAAGGGGAAAAATATCACACAATACCTCATCTTTGAAAGGCTTGATGCCATAGGGTGGATGACATTGTTGGCTGACACAAAGATCTCTTCCTTGGTGAAGCCAACCGATGGTTTAGGGTTGCAGGTGCGGTGTCATTGGTAGGTCCAGCCGCTTGATGACCTCTACCAAAATCAGGTTCTTCTAATTACTGCTATTGAAAATGAAATGAGGTGGAGCAGCCTTTACCCACAGATGTGAGTGAAAGAGGAATTCCTCTTCCTGTAGTTATTTTGGTTCGCTTGGTTGGATTTTGGTGGTAGCAACAATGACACTGGGTTCAACATCGATAATTTGCTTCCCTCCTTTAGGATTTGATTTGAAATCATAATCAGCCTCCGACTCGGAATCCTTTAGCTCATCCATGAGTGATTTCTTGGAGCAACATTCTTCAGTGTTGTGCCAAGGGATTTTTTGGTACTCACACCATTTTTCCGTGTCCTTATACATCTTCTCATTTCCCTTCTTGTGTTGCGGCTTGGAATGGTTTTCTTGAGAGTGTCCATCTCATATCGGTCCCTTGCTATGTGGGTTGGGGATGCCTTTTCCATGCTTCATCTATGAGGAGTTTGCAGAGCCAAACTCTTGCCTCTTCTGCTTAAATTTCTTCTCAATCCTTACAACGTATCTATAAGCCTTTCCCAATGAGGCGATGTCCAAAAAATCCATTTCTGTTTGAATGTATCTATGCAAACAACCATGGTATTTTAGCACCAGATGACTCTCAAAGTCTTTTATACCCAATTTGATGCGCAGGGTATGGAAAATATTGGTGAAATATGGTACTGTCTAGTTTCTTTCTTGACGCAGGGTAGTCCATCTAGTATATTGGTCCTCATAGCTTCCAACAGGGTAGTACTGTTCTTTAATGACGTCTCGGAAGGAATCCCATGTAGGGGCCACCACAAATATTATAGATTCCTCTATAACCCTTTGCTCAGAGTAAGTATCCCACCAGTCCTTAACATGGGGGACGACCTTGAGGAGTGCAAAAGTGATCTTTCCCCTATCGAAAAAATTATAGACAGAAAAATAATACCATTCGAGTAGATTCAACCATTTATCTACAACATCCGCATCTATTAGTCCTTCAAATAATGGAATATCAAAATTTACCTGTACCTTGAAGGGGGTTGCATGGATGCTTGATGAAAATGATTCTCCCGTGGGCAACCGTCGAAGGATCTACGCAAAGTTTTCCATCATTTCATTCATTTTTTGCGTGAGGGCTTCCTCGAGCAAAATTTTAATAGGATCTCCTGCTCCATCATATTTATTTTCATCCCCCATGGGTTGTTGTAGGGCTCGATGCATATAATCTTGCAACGACTCGATCGGTTCGAGTCCCAACTTCTTGTAACCAGATCTTGTCAGGGACATGCACAAAGAAAAATGAATGAAGAGCAGACCACTCTGATACCACTGATCCAGATTTAGGAGTGGAACAAACTGATAATAGACTGAATACATTAAACATAGATATATGAAGAATAACACATATATCCAGTGAACAATATCTTCTATTAAAAAAATGAAATAGGCCAAAACTGTAAAATTGCAGAACTGAAACACTTGCTCGAATGGTTTTAGCTATCTCTGAGAAGAGATGTGGCTGCTACACACATTTTTCTAAGAAGAATGATTACAATGAGGCTCCAAAGGCCTTTTTGATATGAATCATGAATTCCAAAACCCTAGACATCTAAAAACCTAACCCTAGAAGATGAAATGCCAAAATTCATGTGGGCCCCTATGGGTAAGTTGGTACCTCAACTTCCCCGCGTCGTAACTTTTGCATACAACCTCCATTTTATGCACGTGATAGCCCATTGGAAAGGTCTTTAAGAGAACGACACATTCCGTCATCAAACTCTGACTCCATCTATAGTTTGACTATGGTGAGCCAAAAAAACAATGTTTAGGGCCCCAAAACGGCCCTAGAAGTACAACAATATGTGCTGACATGAAAAAATACAAAATAAGCTAGTTGGATTAGGTGAGAGGCCCCTAGTATCCACTTGGAGGATGTCTAGGGATTTAGATAGCCCTAGAAGTGTAGAACCTACGATTACAAAGAAGTACATAAGAACGTGTTGAACATAGAAATGGACAAGGGGAGCCAGTTGGAATAGGTGTGTGGCCACCAATATCCACTTGAATCACTGTACCATACAATTTGTTACATCAAAGATATCAACCACCAAAACTTGCCAACAATCCACCCAAAAATTGCGCTTAGAGTAGTAGAGGGTAGGGGAAAATTTTTAACAACTTTTGTCAGTTGGTTTGTGAGTTATTAAGAAATTTGTATTAGGGTTTCTATAGCCCTAATGGCTATAGATAAAATTTTATGAGAGAAACAAGAAGCAATTAGCAAAATGTGATGCCCTGGTTTCTCAAACAAGCACACAAAGTATAAAATTGATTCCAATTTAGTCAATCTCAAAATCTAGAGTTTTCACATTAACCAATGCAAGATTTTATTTCTCCAATGCAATTAGATTTAGTGCCTTTAGATATTAGATTATGGAGTCAGAAATAAAAGAGCTAGCAATGCTATCTCCTTGGGGGTGTAATCACTTTTACTCCACAAGGCAAGCAAGACTAACTAGGAAGTACTAGGAGGGTGTAAACCCTTTTACTTCTCCTAGTAAAACCTCAAGCAATAAATTATTCAAGACAAAAATGATAGATATGGTGGGGTTGTAAATCCTTATACTCCCCAAGAAGTATATCAAATCAAACTTGTAACCAAGCAATGAAGAAACAAAAAGATATAATCCTTACCTAGTCCAAGTAATGACAAGATAAACCTCCCTTTACCAAGATAAATCCATCACAAAGGAAATAAAATAGCTCCAAGAGAGGTAGTGCAATACTTCTTCCACCAATAGCATGAAGAAGCCATAACAAAAGCATAAGAGATATATATTTCCCAAATAGGGCACAAATTTTAGCTAGGAAGGCTTCTCATAATGGGAGAGATATGATGAAAATGAGATACATGTTGTAGGAAAATCTCCCTGTGGACAGGTAGATTGCCTCAAAGAGCTAGACCCTACTCTAAGATAGAAAGTTCTTAACGTGGACACTGAATTCCTTTCAAATCCATACAAACTAGCACATGAGAAGGAAGGAGAACAACGATACCTTTTTATCGATGTTTGTCCCTACACACTCCAAATCGAGCTCCGAACTCTCGCTCCTCACTAAGTCCTGTAGACAAACAAAGTACTACCGCTTCCTACTCTATTGGTGTTAGCTTGAAAACAGATCTATCTATCAACGATAGGTTCATGTGAGATCAAACACAAACTAGAAAGAAATAGGCCAAGCATGTCGTATTGATGAGAATAACGACAACAGTACTTACAATCGTAGATGCGAATGTGACAACTTCGTCAAGTCCCCTTTGTCTAACCCTTGCTCTAAAGATCCACAACCTGGATGATAGCAGCTTCACTGATCACTTCTCCTTTGACTGACTGTGTATTCCTTATGAGATCATAGGTTTGATGCTAGCAATTCTTCCCTTTTCCAATCCCCTTTCACCATCATAGAGCCTTCTTATATAGGTTAAGAGGAGCTTAACCTCTTGAGTTATCTTTAGAACAAGTTGAGGAACTTCCTCCTTAGATCAGGTATCCTCTGATGGAACCAAGAATTTGAATGCAACTGCCTTCTAAACTCAAAACATCCTCCCCTCATTCTCCTCAACGGGCCAACTACTGCCTCAGATTAGGCAGCGCTCCCTCAGAAGGGCCTCAGAGTGTTGTAGCGCTCCCTAGGAAGCTTGAGGGGAGCTCCAACGCTCCAAAGGTGGATAATGCTCATTCAGAGTGGCCAACAAGCGTTATAACGCTCCCAGAATCCTTATGGGGAAGCGCCAACGCTCCTAAGGCTGATGTAGGGGAGCGCTCACCCCCAGAACCATTGTTTAAGAGCTCTTCTCAGGTGCTAAGAGTTCCTTGACTTCAGTTAACCAGTTCCCCTTCTCCAAATCAGGTATATGAGATGTTTTAAGTGCCTCCTTAGTGTCGTCATCATGGAAGTATGCTTGAACAACGTTTGCGACACTTGTGACCAAATTGTGACACTTGTGAAAGTTGTAAGGAAGATGGGACACTTACGACAAATCAGAGGAACATGTGACACTTATCTAGTTGAGTAATTTTGACGTGTAACAGATTGCCCCCCAAAGCATGAAGTTAGAAGATATGACCTGATAACTAAAATGCTTTGTAGACGTTCAAGCAAGGGTATAGACTCGGAGAACCTAACGGAATATGCACACAAAACATCCAACAAATATCATGACGTATTTCAAAACCCAAGGCAGGCATACCTATGCTTGGGTGATCAAGACTTGCAAGATATGGCCGCCACAAAATACACTACGGATCCATAATTGTATTGATAAGAAGGTATAGCCACCAAAGATACAATGTGGATCTATACTCTGATGACTCGGACTGATCATAGCCATGAAGAATACACAGTGGATCTACGAGATGACAAGACATAGCCACGACCAATACAAAGTGGATCTATGTAACAGTGTATGTGTCATTCATCCAATAAAACTCCTTCGAAACCTGGGCAAAGCATATATCAAAGTGGTCACTCAACCCAGGGTCTTCTTAATAATCCCAATGTGGTATGATTCTAACCATGTGAATAGATGTCTCGATGTCGAACATGGCAGAAACCACTTGATTACCGGCCAATGGCGTGAACTGTTAACAAGTGCGAGGGAGATCACCATTAATGTCAATGATTCCCAAGGTACCCTAGTACATTCCAGCGAATGTGAATATATGAGCTGAGGTCGAACATCCATGGAATCATTTGATCAGAGGTCAATGATGTAAACCTACTGTCGAATGTGAGGAGGCCTGCCATTGAGGCATGCAGGTCCCAAAGTACCAACTGGTTTCTAAGTCTGATTCCCGGATAATGTGTTGCAGTCGATAGGAATAGACTCGTTGAGGGAGGGCCTTGATGTATCCCCCATCAATGGCATAAAATGAACATAGAGATGTAATTGGTAGATCAAATGGACATGGACTGACACAGGTTTTGAGGCAAGATATTTGGGATGGTTGACTCTCGAGGCGGATACTTCCCTTGAACACTGAGGCACGACAATGAAACATGACATGGACCAAAACTATGCAGTGGATACTATGACTTGCGTCGGGTGATCCAAAGGAGTGAAAGGGACTCGAAGGATTGGCTCAGTGTAGAGGTTCAATGGATTATGATGTATGCATATGACAAAGTGCCGTGTTCAAGGGCGACTCTAAGAATTGTTGGACAATGTTCTCAAGAGACTGCTTGGCTTGCTCCTTTCAATTTTCCCCCCCATCCAGATAGACGAGTACCTCTTTTTTTATTTAATGGGCTCAAGGAGGATAACACATGATCGATATAAATCACCTTCGGTAAGTTCCTCTTCCTTTATTTAATGAACCGGAAGAAGTAAGGGATCAGTCCCATATGGGCCTGTCGATGTGTGTTTTAATGAGTCCAAAGACAGAAAACTCGAAGGTTTTTTGGGATTATAGAGTTTGGAAAAACACTTAAAAGAGAACTCTCTCAGTTCCTTTTTCGTACAGTAGTCTAACGAGACCAAAAAAGGGGTAAACTATCGCTCAAAAGACGCCCTTTCTGACCTTTTAACAAGTGTGAAAGGAAGCAAGGTCACTCGACAATATTTTCATATTTAGAGAGTCTGAAAAGGGTTTAAAGGAGACTCCAGGGGGGTTCCTTTTTTGTGTGTTCGTGTATCCATACGGGTCTGAAAAAGAGATAAAAGTTTACCCGGTTATGTTCTCATATTATCGAGCTTGAGAATGAACTAAGACTATGCTCATAAGTGCGACAAGGTGAATAATCCATTAGGACTGCCAGGAAACCTGCGATGCCAAAACTACAAACCAGGGTTTAGTGAAGCCAACATATTGTTAGAGAAACCCATAAATGACCATACCTTATGAAAAATGAAAATTTATAAATAACAATACATTGAAAATTTCATTTACCATTTCATTTTGCACAAGGATTTTGGAGTAGTGGAGATTCTTATTTTGAAGTGGATCTTGTTTTGTTTGCTGCCGTAGCTATGGTTGACCATTTCTCTTGCCGTTCGGACCAGGTAGATATCCATCTCTTCTTCTTTCAATTACATGGTTTAGTATTCATTTTCATAGCATCATTTATTTTAAAATATGAAGCCCTAAGTTGCCCAAAATAGAACCAGATCGACCTCTTTAAAAATCAATGGAAAAATGGGATTCTTTTTGCAAAAACGTTCTAGAAAAGGATGGCTAAGATGCCAATGCCCCAATAGTCAATTAGATAGGTCATTTTTTGGCAAAAGAACCCATGAGAAATCTTCCCATACGCCCACGTAGCCACAAAATTGTTTTGATTTTTTTTAAACGTCTTTATTGTTGTTTGATGAATGTTAAATGGCTAGGGAAGGGCGTGGTGATTGAAAAAGAGTGTATGGTCACTTTTAAATGGTGTGGGCATCTTATTTCATGTTTTAAATTGCTTTTGAAAATTGCCGAAATTGACAAAACGTGGAAATAATGAGTTTTTTTTATTTTTTGTTTTGTAGGTAACTTCGATGACCATGATCGAGTGGAAAGAAAGAGAACATGAGATGGATGACTTAGCTGCCTTGCGGAGTCCCCGCACATGGGCCACGTTGCGAGCTTGTGGCTTTCTCAAATTCTTCAAGGTTCAAAAAATGAAGAAAGAGATTTTATTGCTCGAGCATATGATTGGTCTATGGGATGTTGCAGAGCAAGGATTCCGAATTGGCACACAACTTTTAACCATTGAGTTAGAAGACGTGTATTTTTTGATTGGCCTCTCAAAAAGAGGGGTGCCCATATCTTTCTCCGAGCAGAGGGCGCTACCTGAACAAGTGGACGCGTATCTGGCACACCACTATATCCCAGGAGCAAGGCTGGTAGTGGGTAGAATCCTTATCAAGGACATTTGAGAGCTACCCCTTCAGTCTATATTGTTTTCCATCATGAGTGTGACGGGAAGTACTAGCGCACATCTGGCATCAATATCGCAGGTGGCTTATGGTGTTCAGTGTTTGGAACCAACACTGTTCAACTGGAGTGCAGGGTTCCTTCGAAATGTCAAGGAACAGATTTCACGGTGCAGGACAGGACAAAAGCAGTTTGGTTATGGCTCATTTTTGGTCTCCTTTTTTCTAGAGCGCATCCCCCAGATACAGCCTCAGATAGCACTGTCGGTGTGACCAGTGGATGAACCGAGGATGGAGAGGTGGACCAGTCTGTCTCTGAGGCTGGTGGCGGAGTCAGAGTTCCATTTCACTTGTGATTTCTTTTCCTGGCTGAGACGACCTTATCTCTAGATAGAGGAATTCCCTTATGCTGAGGTATATTTCCGCGGGAGCATGGATTTGATTTTACCCACAGGGGAAGATTGGGATGTGTCAGGTAAGAGACTGAGCCATACCTTGTCTAGTTTTTTATTTATTTATAAGTTTTTGATGTATATATATTTTTTTGGGTATGTGGAAGAGTTTTAACAGATGTATTGTTTTCAACATGCAGAAAAGGGAGCAGTGCGCCCGACCGATATACTGATACCAGGACGTCGTGGGGGCGTCCCAGTTGCAGCAGATCCGATAGTACCCGTGATAGGTCTCTGGGAGGTTGAAAGAAACCTCCAAGGCCTTACGATGGGCATTCCTCCTTTGCGGAGGGGAGAAGTGCCTTTACATCTGCAGAGGCACACTATGGGAGTACCAGAGAATATCAATTCTCTGTTGAGGCGCGTAGTGTGTGCGGTGATGTGTTACTCACATCACAATGTAGTGCGGGGAGATTAGAGTCTCTCCAGTGATTATATTTTTGTATGCCTTGTCAGGCAATCTTGTAGGGGTTTAGAGACCCGACATTTTTCTCTTCTACATACTTTTTGATGT
>ML798308.1:207087-220381 GCA_009831015.1 Picea engelmannii | reverse complement strand
TTCGAGTTTTTATAGTGTCTATGATTTGTACATGATGAAGTATGTGATGCATTTAAATTTACATGTAATGTACAGTTTTGCGTTCCTTAACTCTTATATGTGGAAAGGATACCGATCCATGATATAATTAGCTAACGAATCCAAAACACTATTAAGTTCTCTTGGAATGTGTCTATATTCGATGTAATTGAACATTCGTTCAAGACGACGAAATTGCAAGTGGAGACGTAGCAGGATATGACTACGGATAGCGTAGATACGGTTGAGTTGATAGACCACGAGTTGGGAGTCTAAGTAAATAATGATACGAAAGATACCTAGAGAGGAGGCTTGGGTCAACAGTCCAATGACAGCGTGATATTCTGCCATGTTGTTGGTTGCTGGTCCTAAGCAGATACCTCCTAAACTCACCACCTCATCAAATTGGTAAATAAACCATGTTGCCGAAGCAATGTTCCAGGTATGTCGACTAGCGCCATCCGCGAACCCAAAAAATATAGGAAAGGAAGACATCATCTGCGCATGCAAACACAAGCACAGTCATGAGTGGCAACGGTAAAGACTCAAGCATGCGAAAGAAATAGACACACCAAACTAAAATAAAATAATGTACAAAGTACAGATGCTAGGTGATCTAGGCATAGTACTTTTTTAGGTAAAGCCCGTTTCGGGGCTCTCCTAGGGAAATTCCATCATGATCAACTAATTCATAGGCACCTCTATGTAGGACACGCTTCACGATGTAAGGACCGTGCCACATAGGTTCTAACTTTCCTGTCCCAAATTTATCATGGGCTTGGTCATAAACGAGGACTAAGTCTCCTTCTGCGAAAATCTGGGGGTGGACGGATTTGTCGTATTGACTCTTAATTCATTTCTGATGTGTCTCATTAGTGAGAGCAGCATCATGACGTGTTTCGTCCAATTTGGATAGATGCAAGAATCGTTCTTCTTCAACAGAAGTATGGGGCAGGAGTTCTACTTTTAGTTTGAGTGATGGGATCTCACACTCGATTGGTAGGATGGCTTCAATGCCATAGACAGCCTGGAAAGAAGTGAATCCAGTTGACGTTTTCACAGAGGTGTGATAAGCCTAGAGAGCGGAGAAAAGTTGTAAATGCCACGATGTTTTGTTTTCCCCTACCATGCATTGGATCATGGTTTTTAGGACTTTGTTGATGGCCTCAACTTGTTCGTTAGCCTGTGGGTAGTAAGGGGATGAGTTTTCATGGCGAAAACCCAATTTGACATGCAACTCGCTCATCATCTGGTTTTTGAAGTGTGCACCATGATCAGTGACAATGGCACGTGGGACACCAAAATGAGTTATAATATGGTTGAAAAGGAATAGAGCTACAGTATGACCATCGTTCAGGAAGGTAGGCATAGCCTCAGCACATTTGGTGAAGTAGTCGACGACGACGATGATGTAACCATGCCCCTCGGCTGAGGTAGGCTTACACTGCATGAAATCGATACCCCACTTAGCAAAGGGGCCGATGGCGATAATGGGGTGCAGCGCAGTAGGGTGGGTGCGTGCCTTCTTGGTAAAGAGTTGGTAGGGTGGGCATTTTTTGACGGCCTCGATGCAATATTTGAAAATCGAGGGCCAAAAGTAGCCGGCACGTAGGATTTTTTGGGCTATGGCCATCCCAGAGAGGTGGCCGCCACATGCACCAAGGTGACACTCATTCAAAATGCGTTCATCCTCCTCATGAATTATACATCGTCGAAGGATGGTGTCGATACCACAGCGATACAAGGTGTCGCCGATGATGAGATAACGATGAGAGTGGTGACGAATGCATCGACGCTCTTCACGAGAGATGTTGGGCTGAAAATGTTGGGTTTGAAGGTAGAGGAGAATGTCTCCGTACCAAGGATTGGAGGTGCTGATGAGGAAGAGAGATTCATCGGGGAGAGAATCTCTAGGTTCAATGTTTTCATCGGCACGAGGGAGAGCATAGATAAGCTCTGCAAACACCAAGAATTTTTTGGCTTTGGCCTTCGTAAACTCGAGATCGAATTCCTGAAGAATAATGATCCATTTAGAATATTTTACCCCAAGTACTTGACATGTCAAGACGTGGTACATGGGGTTGGAGTTTGCGATTACCATGGTGGTGCGTAATAAGATGTAGTGGCGGAATCTCTGGACAACGATGATGGCTGCCAGAGCTAGTTTCTCGATGTGCGAATATCGGATTTCGGGTCTAGATAGACTCTTTCTCAGATAATAAATCACATGTTCTTCACCGTGAGGGTCCTCTTGAACTAACACCATGGCGATAGTGGAAGTGGAGGCGGCCAAGTAAAGGATATAGTCTTTTGTGTACTTCGGAGGGTGTAACAAAGGTGCGTGGGTCAAGGCGTGCTTAAGAGCATCGAATGACCATTGGGCGGTGTCATTCCAAATGAAAGGGGTGTTCTTTTGCAGTAACCACATAAATCCTTTAGTGATCTCATCATAGTTGCAGATGAAACAACGAAGAAAGTTTGATTTTCCTTGCAAACTTTGGAGTTGGGTTAAGTTGGTAGGTGGGGGTAAGGCTAGAATGGCCTTAATATTTAAGGGATCCACCCTGATCCCATCTTTGGAGACAATGAAACCAAGGAGTCGACCGGATTCGACAACAAAGATGCACTTGTGTGGGTTCAAGTGAATACGGTAGAATCGACATCAAAGAAAAATCGCCCGCAAGTGATCAATGTGATTGTATCGATTGGATGAATGGGTGGGTAAATCATTGAGGTAAGGCTCCGCGATATGCTTGATGTCATGGAAAGCATATGACATGGCTCGCTGGAAAGTAGCACCAGCGTTTTTTAGGAAAAATGGTAACTTTCGATAAGAAAATGTTCCCCAAGGGCAGATAAAGGCTGTCTTATGTTGATCAGTGGGTAAGATTTCAATCTAGTTATACCTAGAAAATCCATCCATGAAAGAGAAGATTATGCTCTCGGTGTAATTATCGATGATTTGGTCAATGAAGGGTGTAGGGTAGTTGTCCTTAGGACAAGCTCTGTTGAGGTCTCGATAGACAACACAAACACGGATGGTCCCTTGTTTTTTGGCAATCGGAACAAGGTTGGAGACCCATTCGGTCAAAGGGATGGGGTAGATAAAGCCAGATTTGAGAAGTTTTTCAACTTCTGCCTTTATAGCTGTGATTTTCTTGGGATGAACTGGGCGAAGCTTTTGTCGAACCGGTTTCGCGTCAGGGTAGGTTTTGATTTCGTGTACGACGATGGAAGGGTCGATCCCTGGCATTGCCTCATAGCTCCATGCAAAGACATCGCAGAATTCTTTAAACAAAGTGGTGTAAGAGACCACTTCTTCAGGTGTGCAATTAGCACCGAGGTGAATGTTTTCCATGACACCTTCTTTGATCAAAATATCAATAACAATCGTAGTAGAGATGTTGCCCATGTTCCCCTCATAGAGAGTATCTTGTGTGGGGATCGGAGCATCGGTAACATCGGGAGGGAAGACGAAGAATATGTCTTGATGAATTTCTTCCAAGGGCAGAAGAAAAGAGGATCAATGATGGTTATCATCCCAAGGCAGATCGTCAATGCTAAGCATTTCCATAATAGATTCGTCAGAAGGAAAAATCTGGGAAATGTAATCAACGGCGGACGACAAGGAATCCAACCATGAGGGCATCGAGTATGCATCCAGTGTCAATAAATGTGGATTGTCCGGAGAGGGAGAGGCAGATTGAATAGCTATGTATGTGGCCTCAGCTGGGCTAAGTGGCATAGTGTCACTGAGCACATCGAACTCCAGTGGACTAGGTACAACCCAAGGGTCAGATGATTCCAAGAATTGATAAGGCATAGTCAAGATCATATTGACAGCAACAATATGATGCGTGGTAAGTGGAAGTGGTGTAGGGAAAGTACCCATAAGGCTAGAATCTTTCAACAAGCCAACACCAACACTTTCATACGTAACTGGGTGGTCTCCCAAAAAGGGAATGTTGTTGGTGGTAGGGATGCGAGCGTCGGGTGTATAGAAATCAAGCTGATCGATGGTGACAATTTTTCCTTGATGGGGGAATTGTACGCATTGAAACACTGACGAGGCGACCACAGTCATAGCGTAGAACCAACTTCTTCTGAGTAGTAGGTTGTAATCGAGGGGAGCATCGACCACCTCGACATCAACGATAACAGTTTTGTCACCCAACTGAACGGCTAAGGATTGTAATAATCCATGAGGATGAAAACCTCGTCCATCGAAAGTGCGTAAAATCGTAGCGGATTTGTTAAGGGTAGGTGATTTTAAGCCCTTCCAGCAAGCTAAGGACATGACACAAGTAGAGGCTCCCTCATCCAGGATAGTTCGATGGATTTGTTGATTGTGAACAACAACATCGATTTGGAAAGCTAGCTGGTGGGAGAGTTGTGGTTGATGATCATCCAGATTAAACATGAGGTTATTTAACGACTCGGGATCAAAAGCACCGATAGCAACTAAGAGCGTTCTATGTTGGCTAGGACAGTGTTGTAGAACTTCCAAGGCGGACATAGCACACGGTGCTTGGGCTAAATCTTTGACAATGTTGTAGTTTTGGGCAGCCCGTGAATTAGGATTGAAGGTGGATTTCCAAATGGTGCTGTTAGGAGGGCGTAAGATAGAGTCAAATGAAGGTTTCTCAATCTGAAGTGGCCCAAATGGAGGACTAACAAACATAGGATTAACGGAGGAGGGTAATGGATCCGGTGTGGAACCATTAGTAGTCTTCGGTTTATCAGGTTTAACTGGTGCGTCATGCGTCGCAGAGTGAGTGGTCAGGTTAACCCCATTGAACATGTAGATGTGGGCACTTGTTGAGGCCTCATCATGGGGTGGGTTGGGACTGCCACCAGTAGTGGGGGTTTGAGCAACCAAAGATTGCTGCTGTGGAAAAGGCTGAGTAAGCACAACGGGTTGTGAATTTACCTTAAAAATCTTGGCCACTTCATCGTGATGTGGATAGTCTTGAGTGTAGTGATCTTCACCACAAATGAGACACATGAATTTCAGTTTTTGTTGTGGTTGTTTTCAGCAGCAGGGGTTTGTGGTTGATTTTTTGGTTGTTCGTTGTTATTGTTTTTCTTTGGTTTGTTTCTTGCTTTCTTCTTGCCCCCAGGTTGTTGTGAAGGGGTGGATTGTACCGCATTCACATCAGAGACCTGAGTCTGAGGGGGGGTAGAAGAGGGTGCAGTCGGGCTGGGAGCAGCTGTCGAAGCGGGCCGCTGAATCGTTCCAGCCGACTGGGTAGTAGATTGGGTTTTGACGGAGCCAATAAATCCATCCGCGTGGGAAGCAGACGATGGTTTGGATGGATCATTAGTGGCATGGGTAGCATTCAATATCAACTCATATAGAGTAGTGGATTGTGAATAGACTAAGTCTAAGAACTGATCTCGAGCAATGGCTTCTTCCTCAGTGACTACACCACCCATGGCAACATCACGAGCAATATGGGGTAACAAGGATTTAGTGAACCATTCCGCTAACAATTGGTCAGGAATGACTGCTTTTATTAGCCTTCGTCATCATCTCCATTCATGAATATGATCGGAGATATGTACGGATGTTGTCTGACGAAGGGAGGTTAATAGTTCAGTACCCGTCTCGTATCGAATGGGTAATTGGAAGTGTGTGAGGAAGGACATGGCGAGAGAGTTGAAATCATGAAAAGATGCATGTGGTAATTCAATATACCATTTTTCCGCGGAACCCATAAGTGTTCGTTGGAAAAGATGCAAACGTATAGAATCGTCCATGAGGGAGTTGGATGAACACCACAAATGGAAAGTCATCACATGGTTGTTTGGGTCTTCTCCGGACTTTCTGTCGAATTTTGGGATATCAGAAGGAAGTTTAGCTGGAATAGCTGGCCAAACCGGAGAATGATAAATGGGATCATTCGTTAACCAAGACAAGTCTAGAAGGTTTAGAGTATCTAGAAAAGGTAATTGTCAGTTAATTTGTGGGTAATGCTGGTGTGGCATGGGGACACCAGTGGGGCCAATCACTGGGTTATGTGGATAATTGTAACTAGTGGGCCCTCTTGTATGAGGTTGGTTTTGACCAGGGTACACAGGATTTGAGGTGTTTTGAGAAGCATGTGTGAGCAGATGATAACCGGATGGGTTTTGTGGATTGTAGGTTGGGTTTGGCATTTGTCCATAAGGGGGTTGTTGTGGATTCTGAGAATTGTGTCCTGTCGAGAGCTGTGGATTTCCCGGGAAAGGGACATTCCACGGATTGGGTGTGGCGGACACATTTTGTCCGTATGGTTGATGGTGGACTTTGGATTGAGGGTGCCCCCCAAATGGAATTTGTCCTCCGGTAGGAGGATGCCCCCCAACTTGAGGTAGAGTTCTTGGAATTTGAGGACCAGATGTAAATGACTGATCGGTGTCACCGAGCAGATTAGGACCACCAAGACCGGTCCCTTTGGGTTGTTGGATATGTATAGAACTTCTCAGCATAACTTGGGTAGTAGTGGTTTGGGTAACAGTGGAAGTGGGAGTATTCAGTGCTCTGAAACCAAAAGGGAGTGTAGGTCTTGGTGTTACAGGTGTGTCAATCACAACTTGGTTGACCACTGCATTACCGACAGGAATAGTCGGAATATGAGGGACCATTGTAGAATGGGCCGTCTGGAGGGGAAGAGTAGACCTTGGGCCAATGGACGGTATGTTCATACCAACGGGCAGTGTGGTTGAAAAAGTGGTGGTATCGGTAAAATGGTTTAGGGGTACAGTGTAGGAAATGGGTGCGTCAATGCCCATCCCTATTCCATAAAGATCTCACACCATGCGCGGCGGACTTCGAACAATGTCTGCGGTCCAAAAAGGGTCATTGGCTAAAGGGTTTTGATGAGACCCAGCCGGGATGTCAGAAGAATTGATGACGACAAATTCACCAGTGGAATTGAGTTGGAGGACACGTCGTTCATATCCCTCCAGAATGCGAAAAGCTTCTGGAGACTCTGAAACAATCCGAAAATTCTCCAAAGGAGTGGGAACTTCTTCCTGGGAAGTTGTAGTGTTTTGAACCTCGCTCTGTTGAGGAGATTCCTTCGTAGAATGAGGGGGTAAAGGGGTGTTTCCTTCCATATTTTCTGGAGGAAGTCCCTGTAGCCTCCGCGAACGGCGTGGAGGTTCGATGTTGGCGAAAAAGATCTATGGCCAATTATCGAAAAGAAACAACATACGCTAATAAAATCTAAGAATCACAACCAAGCAAATAGGACCTTCTTTTGATGACCGTACTAGTTGGTGATGAAATCCAATGTCATGTGATCAAGTCCAGAAGGGGCGAGGATAGGGTGGAACAGTTACAGTGGTGACCTGCTTAACAGACTTACGCCTTGGTGCAAGCTTCCACGCAGTAATTATGGATTTCCCCTCCAAGGAGCCTGAGTGAGTTTGACCAATGTCTGCTCCAGGTACAGTGAGACTTCCCATCACCGTCACCTTGTGTAAGACCCTAAAGATTATGGCTACTAAGGTTACCAATTCATAGTCAGCCCCTGGGCAGGAATATTCGACAGTCCGATCCGAACGTACAGGCAGGGTATCGAGCCCAAAATCAACTAAAAGGCTTCCACGCAGTAATTGTGGATTTACCTTGAAGCGATCCCCATAATACGATCTGACCACCACAATCAGTTAAACCACAGAGGGTTAGTCCCCGTAGCTCACCTGAATGCGACCTTGTGCGTAACCCCTGTGTTAGAGGAGGATCCCAGATAGACTTATATGATAATTGGATTTGACTCTCCCTAACTCACGATGCTAATGTTTGTTTTGGAAACTTTGGAGAGTTATGCTCACAGCCTAATCCAAAGTACTAAGCCTAATCTACTGTTGGTGGAGGATCCTATAAAAGAAAAATTTCTAAATAATTTTTAATTAGCGTTGATTTTATAGCTATTCTTTACTCAAAAGGGGTGCATGGAAGTGAAACGAATGGAATTATGACTCAGTCCCAAAAATGCATCAAAGATGATAAGCAGTCATTTCTTTTCAATGAACATCTATCTAAGGGAGAGAGAGAGATCTTCTCACTAACAAGCACAAATAAGGAATGTCCTCAAACAAATTTTCTTCAATCAAATCCTGATGTGATGCTAAAACTTTTGATATGCCTTCTATCATACACAATCAATCATGAAGATTCCCTTTTATTGTTTGCATACAAATAATGATTAATTTGACACAATGCTCATCTTGCTACTTATCTTTTTGGATGAATGAAAATCAGACCAACACAAGCAAGAATCATACAAACAATACACCCTCTCATTGTGATCAAAACAAGAAGCGAAAGAAAAGAAACAATCAAAGAGAAATCAAACTTCACAGCCAAAAGAAAAAGTCAAAGAACAATGATCTTAACTAAAAACAAATGAAAAGATATGTAGGCCTTTGATGACCTTCACCAGCGTTTTTCGTTCAGTCGACAAAGACATAAAGACAATGCATGGGTTTCAAACTCCAAATGGCAGAAAAACTCAGCAACAATAGTGAAGAAGGCTACAAAATCCAAACAACAAGATGTTTGTTCTTCAATAAAAAGACAGATGTCAAAGATGGAAAGAAGAAGGATTGACTCACAAGATTACCCAGCTAGAGAGACACAGAGGAAAAACCCTAAAAAAATAATTCTGGAAGGTTTATTGGCCAAAGGAGGGCTGGCACTCTGTTTCCAAAGGCAAGGAGTGTTATAGTGCTCTGTGTAAGGCTATTAGGGAGCACTGGCACTCTGTTAGCACTGGGACAGGAGCGCCAGGTTCAAAAACTCCCAAAAATGTCAAAAAAATCCAAAAATTGTGATCCAATCTCGACAATTAGGTTGAGTGTGATGGGGTAGGGAGATAATCAGCTCATGAAACCAATCAAAAGAGGAGTGAACCAAGTCTGAAACAATCAAGGGGTAAAACAAGGTCTATGAGGAGAATTCAAAACAAGAAGTTTCGATTTGAGGACTCCCCAGTATGGTCACTAGTTTATGTTGTAGGAAAATCTCCCTGTGGACAGGTAGATTGCCTCAAAGAGCTAGACCCTACTCTAAGACAGAAAGTGCTTAATGTGGACACTAACTTCCTTTCAAATCCATACAAACTAGCACATGAGAAGGAAGGAGAACAACAATACCTTTTTATCGATGTTTGTCCCTGCACGCTCCAAATCGAGCTCCGAACTCTCGCTCCTCGCTGAGTCCTGTAGACAAACAAAGTACGACAGCTTCCTACTCTATTGGTGTTAGCTTGAAAACATATCTATCTATCAACGATAGGTTCATGTGAGATCAGACAAAAAATAGAAAGAAACAGGCCAAGCATGTCATATTGATGAGAATAACGACAACAATACTTACAATCATAGATGCAAATGCGACAACTTCATCAAGTCCCCTTTGTCTAACCCTTGCTCGAAAGATCCACAACCTAGATGATAGCAGCTTCACTGATCACTTCTCCTTTGACTGACTGTGTATTCCCTATGAGATCATAGGTTTGATGCTAGCAATTCTTCCCTTTTCCAATCCCCTTTCACCATCATAGAGCTTGCTTATATAGGTTAAGAGGATCTTAACCTCTTGAGTTATCTTTAGAACAAGTTGAGGAACTTTCTCCTTAGATTAGGGATCCTCTGATGGAACCAAGAATTTGAATGCAACTGCCTTCTAAACTCGAAATATCCTCCCCTCATTCTCCTCAATGGGCCAACTACTGCCTCAGATTAGGCAGCGCTCCCTCAGAAGGGGCATCAGAGCGTTGTAGCGCTCCCTAGGAAGCTTGAGGGGAGCGCCAACAATCCAAAGGTGGATAACGCTCCTTCAGAGGGGCCAACAAGTGTTATAATGCTCCCAGAATCCTTATTGGGAAGCGCCAGCACTCCTAAGGCTGATGTAGGGGAGCACTCACCCCCAAAACCATTGTTTAAGAGCTCTTCTCAGGTGCTAAGAGTTCCTTGACTTCAGTTAACCAGTTCCCCTTCTCCAAATTAGGTATATGAAATGTTTTAAGTGCCCCCTTAGTGTCATCATCATGGCAGTATGCTTGAACAACGTTTGCGACACTTGTGACCAACTTGCGACACTTGCGAAAGTTGTAAGGAAGATGCGACACTTACAACAAATGAGAGGAACATACGACACTTATCCAGTTGGGTAATTTTGAGGTGTAACAATACAAATGATCTCTATTTATAAAAAATGTTCGAAACATAGTTTATCCAGATTATTTAGGGTAAACCACAAGATAAGGGGTCAACAACCCTAATATTTCTCCTTTATAAAAAATAATACTTTTTTTAGTTCATAATTTGCACATAAACAAAACCGTAAGTAAGACGTCACCCTTCTAGGGTGAACTTTGACACTTTTGTAAGTTGTTGGGGTAGGAGAAGGGTGATATAGGCCTCCAAAGGCCAAGTGTCTTCAATCCAAGCCTCTTCTCCACCATCCATAGCTTTTTTCCTTCAAAATGTGCCAAGTATCCTCAACTACCATCAAACCCTAGCCCTACTATGATGTCAAGCCCTCAAGTGTGACGTTTTGGCCTTCTTAGGAAATTTTTTTGGGTGGTAGGGGCTAGGTTAGGTTCTCCATGATGTCTTCTAAGCCTCCAAAGGCATGTCTTTGTGATTCGGCATGTCTTTGTGATTCGGCATGTGGGACCTTGGAATCCAACCTATGGGCTTCAAGCCTCATGGAAGCCCAAGCTAGGCTTGTTTCTCCAAAACTATCCACCAGATGGGTCTCGCAAAGACAAATGGATACACCCTCAAATGATCTCAAGTCAAAGCATCATGATGAGTAAATCAAATCAATAAAAGAGCCATCTAAGAATATACATCCAAAACACCTCATCAAAATAAACTAGTGCTCAAAGACCCTATGCAATTTTCCAAGTTTAGGTATGGGATGGTTGACTAAACGACCTATTCGGTGAATCGTTCCTCAAGTTTAGGGGTGTTTCCCGAGGGGAAATCCTTCTAAGTCATGTGGATGAGATGTTATGGATGGTGGGAATAATTTTGGACATGGGGTTCATGACATACAAGGGGTTGTGGTGTCTCACTTATGGGTGCCTTTATAGAGGGTGTGTTGCACCTTCATTTTCAGTGCATCCTTTTTCCAAGCCCATTCATTATCATTAATTAATTAAGGTCCAAACACTGGGTACTCCCTAAAATGATTTTATTATCTTGGGGGGCACTACCAAAGTGTCACTTGAAGGGAGAAGTACACATAGTGCCATGAGGGTATAGTCTAGCTCGTAACACACTTTGTGTAAATCGCTCAATCAAGTGGGACATTTATGTTATGTTTTTGCTTTTGTAGGTCTTTGATTTTTTAGGAGAATATTTTCATTGCTCTCAAGACCTCTTTGGATGAGCATATGGAAGGTTCATAATCAAGATTTTATTTTTTTCCAGCTACAAGCTCGTGGGCCTTCAACCCCTTCCCATGAAATGAGGGATAACCCCTTTTTGGGTCAATACACCCGAAAATACCAAAAGGTAAGGAGATGAGGGGATAAAGTGTGGAAAGTGAAAATTATGGTCAGGAATGACACGATGACTCGTCAATAGGACCTCCCAGTAGAAACCCTATTCCTAAGGGTGACCCAGTTACTAGGGTGCAATGTCAACCGCCAAAGTGAAAAAAGGAAAAGAGCATAATTTCCAAGAAAATTTCACATAATCAAAAGATGTAATAGATGCAACAAACTCAAATGCCTCAAATATTGAAATGACTTTCACCATAATACCTGACTTGTACCTCATGGAGCAAGACCCAATGTCTTCCAAAGGCCAATTGATGTGGTGGATATTGTCATGATGAACTTGGAACTATGGTGGTGAGGTGGGTCTCTGTCTGTGCAAGTGGACATTTTTGGAAAAGTTGTCTCTCGGTACTCCATGTATGCAACCTAAGATCCTCGAGACATCATCTCCTTAGTTATCCCTAGGAGTTGGGGATAGCATCTAGCTCCTACTTGGGGACATGTGATTGTCGTAGAGTGCACAAGAACCATAACATCTCTTGGTGGACCTATGCCTACACTGAAACATCACACTGTAAAACATAGGGTAGTTCTATCTCCCTTCATCCATATACATCAAAATTTATAATGAAACTAATATAGAAAATAAATTTTCAGGATTTTTTCAATCATGAAAACCCCAACCACAAAAATATTTTTAATCAATATTTTTTTAGTTCATAATTTGCACATAAACAAAACCCTAAGTAAGACGTCACCCTTAGGGTGATGATTTTGCACTTTTTCAAGTCGTTGGAGTAGGAGAAAGGTGAGATAGGCCTCCAAAGGCCACATGTACTCGATCCAAGCCTTTTCTCCATGATCCATGGCTTCCTTCAAAACGTGCCAAGTGTCCTCAACCACCATCAAACCCTAGACCTACTATGACATCAAGCCATCAATGGTGACATTTTATCCTTCTTAGGAAAATTGTTTGGGTGTGATCTAGGTGGATATTGGTGGCCACCCACCTTTTCCGGCTGGCTCAAAATAGTTTTCTGGCAATTTTGGTAATTTACTATTTTTAGCAGGTTTAACTTCCGGGGCCATTTTGAGGGCCTAAGTGAAGGTTTTTTGAGATCGAGGTGCTCAATGATAGCTAAAGGAATTATTGAGCCCCCAAAATGAATCTCCTCGACGATACCTTTCCAACGAGCTATCACACACCTAAAACGGAGATCGTATGCAAAAGTTACGACCCCGGGAAGTTGATGTACTAACTTACCCAATCGGGGCCCACATGACTTTTGGCGCTTCATCTCCTAGGGTTAGGTTTTTGGATGTCTAGGACTTTTGGCATTCTCGTCTATTGTAAAAAGGACTCTAGAGCCCCATTGTAATCATCTTCTAATGGATGCGAGTAGCAGACACATCTCTTCTCAGAGATAAGCTACCAACGCCTTAGCTAGTTTATTTACATTCTGTCTGTAAGCATTTTTCAGTCATTAATGAAATGAAGTCTTATTTCCGTTGCATCTCTGCGTTTATGTGTATTTCTGTATTTCATTGTGTTCCTACATAAATCCGGATTAGTGGTATCAGAGCGGTCTGTTCATTCTCGATCCTTCTTTGCATGTCCCCAACGAGATTAGGGTATAAGGAGTTGGGACTCAATCTGGTTGAACCTTTGCGAGATCAGCCTCGCAAACCCCGACGACCGCCCATGGGGGAAGAAAAGAAAGATGAGGGAGCAGGATATCCTATCAAAATGTTGCTCGAGGAGGCCCTCGAGA
>ML798308.1:177091-203105 GCA_009831015.1 Picea engelmannii | reverse complement strand
AAAGCAGGCCAACTCCTTCACCAAGGCAAATGGCTCACCAGGGACCAAGTTCAGCAGAAGTTTCCTCATCTCATGGAGGAACTCAACGCAATGGGGACCATTGCTTCCTAAGGAGGGAGGATTGATCTAGGTGGATATTGGTGTCCACCCACCTTTTCCAGCTGGCTCAAAATAGTTTTTTGGCAATTTTGGCAATTTACTATTTTTAGCAGGTTTAACTTCCGGGGCCATTTTGAGGGCCTAAATGAGGGTTTTTTGAGATCGAGGTGCTCAATGATAGCCGAAGGCATGATTGAGCCCCCAAAATGAATCTCCTCGACGATACCTTTCCAACGAGCTATCACATGCCTAAAACAGAGATTGTATGCAAAAGTTACGACCCCGGGAAGTTGATGTACTAACTTACCCAAACGAGGCCCACATGACTTTTGGCGCTTCATCTCCTAGGGTTAGGTTTTTGGATGTCTAGGACTTTTGGCATTCTCATCTATTGTAAAAAGGCCTCTAGAGCCCCATTGTAATCATCTTCTGATGGATGCGAGTAGCAGACACATCTCTTCTCAGAGATAAGCTACCAACGCCTTAGCTAGTTTATTTACATTCTGTCTGTAAGCATTTTTCAGTCATTAATGAAATGAAGTCTTATTTCCGCTGCATCTCTGCGTTTATGTGTATTTCTGTATTTCATTGTGTTCCTACATAAATCCGGATCAGGGTGGTAGGGGCTGGGATAGGTCCTCTATGATGTCTTCTAAGCCTCCAAAGGCATGTCTCCATGATCTGGCATGTCATCCCTCGGCATCCAACCTGTGGGATGCAAACCCCATGGAAGCCTAAGTAGGCTTGTTCCTCAAAAAATGTTCACCAGCTGGGTTCTGAAAAGACAAATGGATAAACCCTTTAAGGATCTCAAGTCAAAGCATCATGATGAGTAAATAAAATCAATAAAAGGGCCATCTAAGAAAGAACATCCAAACCACCTCATAAAAATAAACTAATGCTCAAACACCCTATGCAATTTTCCAAGTTTAGGTATGGGATGGTTGACAAAACGACCTTTTTGGTGAATCATTCCTCAAGTTTTGGGGTGTTTCCCAAGGGATTCCTTATAAGTCATGTGGATGAGGTGTCATGGATGGTGGGATTACATTTGGGCACAAAGTTCGTGATATATAAGGGGTTGTATTTTCTCACTTATGGGTGCCTTTGTAGAGGGTGTGTTGCACCTTCATTTTCAATGCATCCTTTTTCCAAGGCCATTCATTGCCATTAATTAATTAAGGTCTAAACACTACATACTCCCTGTTGTGTTGGTTTTGAAACATGGGTGAGAAAAAACACAACACTTACCTTCTTAGTTAATCTAGCTAAACAAGACAGAGGTTTGTGAGTTGATTAGATAACCAAATACACATGAAACAAAGAAATACAACTAAAAACAAAGAGAAATAAAATGTTCGAGAATCTTGCAATAACTGGAACTATAAAAAGCAAAAAATGACCATCATATAGCTACCAATGGATCAATATATTGATAGACTAACACCATAGAGAAAGGTAGGGACTTGTGAATCCCCTCTTCCTCCTTGGGAGGGCTCTTGAGTTCCCTAATAGAGATCTCTTCTCTTCATACAATGAAAAATGACAATGGTGAAGAAATACAATGCTAATCCTCTCAAAAGGTGAGTGGAATGGCCCTTGCTATAATGCTTGAATGATTCAAAGAGAAAAGAGGATTCTCAAAGAATAATTCTTGCAACATAACAATACCTTGAAGTTCTTATTTTTCTAGGACACCCATGACACATTTTATAGTGTTCATTCATGGCAAGATATAATTGGTTCATAGTGTGAACAAGGGGCCTTTTAGAGCACTTCCTAACCCTTGACCTGCCTTCAAGCTAGATTTCGCTCAGATTTGAGTGTCAAATCATGTTGGGGGTCAAACTATAAGTGGTTGAGAGGCTGACAAGATTCATAAATGCACCATTCATGAGAAGTGTGCAGATTTTCTTGTAGACAGTCGCACATCTTGCGCATAGTGCACACCGAGGGTTGTGTTAGCTTGTGCATTTTGTGCACTGTGTGCACACTTCCTTTAGTGAATTTGCGCACTTTAATTTTTGAACCAAGTGTATAAATTTTTGCCTTTTTGATGGTTTTTGGTGTTGTATGTGGACTAATTGTTGCTAGAATTGATGTCTTTCTTCAACCATTGCGTGAAATGCTGCAGATGATTTTTCAGTGATAATAGATGCCCCTTGATGTGTGAGGTTAGGAGCATACGTATAACCAAAATACATCAATGTTTCTTGTGCTAAGAATTCCATTGTAAGGAATAGTGAAGAGAGGAACGCGATCCTGCCGGAGGGAGAGAGAAAACTGTGGGAACCAAACCTTTCTCTAGGAAGAAAAAATAAAATCTGTATACAAATGAGGTGGGCATGCCCCATACTCGTGTCATGAAACCAAAATGTGGGACTGCAACTGAAGATATATAATGATGTAGATAGATGCAGCGCCCTCAGGGGCGGTTGACAATGATAGATAACAGTTTTTATTGGTGAACTGACTCTGAAGTGAGTAATGGACGATTGTAAAAATTGTCGATGACTCATAGGCATTGATGGCCTATCAAATTCAAAGGTATTTTACTGGTATGAAAAAACTACAATGGTCGCATAGTAAGACCCACCCTAACATGAGAGTGTGCTGAATTCAAATTTTATGGGGGTCAAAGGAATCAGAAAGAAATGATGATTCTCTCTGTGTCATCCGAGACTCCTCATTGAAAAGGTACTGGGAGTCCAGAGACTGCCACCCTTCTAGAAACCGTGTTGATGTCAACATGAAGGGAGACATGATGCCAAGAAGCTAAGGGCTTCTTGAAATACACTAAGTAATATATGATATCAGGTACTGACAAGTAACATGAATGAATTCAATATGCCATGGGACTCTAGACTGCCTTTTGTTGGGGTGTTGAGGGATGATTGGAAGCGATTGTAAAAATGGATCTAGCATCAGGGGGACGACTAGATATGGGGTTAAACTATTCTGGAGGCTAACAAAGTGAGCAAACTCAGAGATCATGGGTACATGGATTTGGGATACTCACAGTTTGTTAACGATGTCGATATGAAAAAAAAGGGTGGATGCCATAACTAAGGGCGACATGGGTTGCTTTTCTAGGTAAAAGAAGGCCATCGAGGATGATGACTAAAAAGCTATGTATATGCTGGAATTACAGGTTTTATACAATTACCAAATAAAATAAATAATAATTTGGGTTAAGTATACAGATACAGAAACAAGTACACCAGTGAAAGATGGCTTGCCTGTTTAGGGAACAAGTTTGTGAAAGAGAACTGGTGGTGGGTGGGGGCTCGATTGGTGGGTTTCTGTATTGGGTAGATGAATGGAGGACAATCTACAAATGGGAAAACTGATGGTGGATGAGATGGAGGGCTAATGGAACTACGTGGGTGTAGTTAATAGAACCAAGTGTAGGATGTGTTGACGGGTCCTAAATCTCTTTAACTCAACAGTAGGAGTGAAACCCGCCACCAAGGCCCAATTAGACTCTGCAACATTTAATAGTGGAATGGTTCTCCAGATCTTGCAATCCGACCAATTAATCGATGAGATTTACGTAGTGATTGACATCACGTCTTCTTGCGAAATCTCCTCCTTTAGTTTGGACTTTTCTCTTTTTTTGTATTTTCTCTTACAGGTAGGACCGATACAAGATAAATGCTAGTATAAACCATCTGGGTAATGAAGGGGAAAATAATCAACTACTGAAGAAGGCTGAGCTTGGGATAACCCTTTTACTCTAGCATGAAAGTAATGATTGTTACACCTACCACAAGCCTAGTATTAATACATTAACCTGCTGGTGTTCCAATTATTGACTGAGATGCAATTATCATAAGAAAACATACATGCCATAAACGATGACAAGAAAGATAGTTTCCTTAACTCTAATCATCAATCATATATTAACACAATGATTTACTTTTCATTATTAAAGACAAGAACTATAAAAATATTGAATCAGATAACTTATCAACAGATTTAGAAGCTCTTACTCTTTACAACATCCATTCATGAGATACAAATAAGAAATAATTCTTCTTCAGATCCAATCACACACACTTTTGATGAAAAACACAAACTTGTCTCTGGTCCTAAAGAGGACTTCTCAACTAAGGCATCTCCAAAATAGTTCTTTACAAATCCAAAAATGAGGGTCTTTGCAACAACCATCGACCTCTTGCTAACAGGTCGATCCTCTTATTTATAACATATTATTAACTAAAAATAACTATCAAAAGTATAGCTAAGTAAACAAAAACTCACCACATGTCGCTTTCATCTCTCACTATTCTAAGATTCATCAAATGATCTCACTTGAGTGGATGAATCTTCTTGTACTCCAACCATTTGAAAAAGAGATCCTTACATGTGTTGGCATATGAGGGTCTATGTTGTTCCATTGGGGCCAAAAGGATCTCTCTTATCTCTACTTCCCGTGCCCGATACTTGACTATTCTAGAACTTAATTGCTGCAACACGATTCAAGCCTTGATCGAGTGTTCCATTAACTATTGTACTTCACCTGGTGCCATGTTTTCCACCTTTGCTATCTCCGCAACCCATGATGAGTCTTGTTCGACATGTAATTTGACTATGTCGTGCAAGTCAATAAAGTCATCGGGTGTGCCAAATTCAAGGAGGCCAATGTCTCTCATTGCCCGGTTGATCTTGGTCCAACTCTTTTCATACTCGACTCATTTCTCTTGGATTTATTGATGAGGTTCTTGAGCCATTTTTACCCAATATTTGACCGAATTCTTTATGCGACCGATGTTGCTTTCCCTTAGTACTTGGATTCCGTGCTCTTCGGCATCTCGGCCTTGTTGAACCGAGATGATTTAGTCAATCCTTTCCTCGGCTTAGTGTGATTTCTCATACCACCTTTCCATATCCTTGCACGTTTCCAACGACATGAGGGTGTCTTCTTGAAGCTCGACTATCCTTGCAGTGAATAGGTACCACTCATTCGTAAATTTACTGTAGGCCTCCTAGAATTAGCTCCTCAGAAACATTGCAACCTGTGTGGCATCCTGGTAATATTTTTCCAAATGGAATATATGTTCCAACTCCTTCAACACAACAACCAACTCCTCTTCATCCATTTTTGATCTGTACAGGTGGCATTTGTGATTGCCATCCCTGTGCCAATAAGATCTGATGTCTTGGTATGCTCTGTGTTCATTAACTTTTCCTCTGTGGTGATGAGGATGGAGCAATCTAGAGTAGTCCTCCTCTTCTTGGTGGTTCTCTTCATGATACATTTCCTTTTTCGATCATAGGATATGTCATGTATATCAAAAATTGCATCCACGGGTTCAGGGATTTGATGATCCCCCAGGTAAGCATATTTCTGAGGCTTCCGATGGTGTATATCTATTCAAGAATGAGTTCTTGAACCTCTTCCATGTGTTCCAAAAGTACAAACTATGGTTGTTTCTCGTTGGGAGGTTGAGTATTGGTTGAAATTGAAGCATCGGGGATAGGCTCGGTACTTACTTGATAACCGACTGTTGAGATGCCAAATTTCTGTTGTGGAACTTCTTCCTTTTGTTCACCTGACCTTGGCTCATCCATCAGACTATCCATTTGGTTCTCCAGTACATTGAGTATCTTAGTGTCTAAGACACTTTTGACCTCCTGGTCAATCTGTGGAAGGCCCCGAATTTGAGCATTGGGAGCTGGGGAAGATGCCTTCTCAGGCTCCTTTTCCTCTGTGATCTACACAAGAGTCACCAGGGACACCTCCAAACTTTCCTCGTCATCATAGATTGTTATCAATTCATGGAGGAGGTTTGGTGCACTTTCTCTCCTTGATATTCTTACTATTTCTAGATGAGCTAAAACATTCCCCGGTTATTCGACCTATGGCATTGTAACTTCAGGGTTATCTAACTCGACGATTTCGTCAATTTGTATTGGTTCAGGGCTGCTTGGGCCTACACGTATTTCATCTGGGTTTTCGGCAAGGGCCCTTGTCATTCCTATGAGGTATGAGTCATCCTATAACTAATCAATTACTTGTTTCATCTATTCTATCATGAGCAATCCCCTTTCCCATGCATCTGATGTCATAGGAAATCCCCTATTCTGCACTGGAGCCACCAGAGGAACCTTTGTTTCCTTTGCCACTCTGATTTCTTCCCTGGCTATAAGGGCCTCTTGATCTGACAACTCTATTGTCATCACCTGTTCATCTAGGCTTATGGCCCCGAACTTGGTCATTTTGGGGTCGACCATCCTTTCTACCATCTCGTCCCAGTCCTGGGCATTTTCTGTGAAGACTTCATCTTTGAATTTGTCGTGGGCATATGACCAGTAGGATGACACTTGTGAAGTGTGTTGCAAGACAAGGCCCTTTGGATCATGCTTGTAGAATTGATCTGTCTAGAATCTGAACTTGAGTTGGCTCAACCCTTCTTGTTTGGCTTGAGCAGTATCCTTTACCAAGTAGAAACCTACATGAAAATCATAGGGTATGAATGCCTGCTTCATGTCCTTGACCAGGGTGTCGTTGTAGCCTTGCAAGATGGTTTGATAGCATATTTATGCTACTACAAGCCGGTTTGGGACATGAGATGGTAGGAGATGTGGTGCTTCAGTGGCCCTGAACACCCTAATGTAGGTGTTGTGCTCGTCCATGTACTAGTGGCCTACCTTGGATATCATTTTATTGGCCGCAACTGATAGTCTCAGGCATTCCTTCTTAAAAAGAATAAAATAATTGCACGCGATGAATTCATCGCATATGAGGGATTAAGACTTTTTATACATGTTTTCCCATGGCACACTGAAGTAGACGTGGACCCAGAGCTTTGCAATATGCGAGTTCAGATTCATGTCAGCGAAGATGTTTCTGGTGCACATGACATCGAGCAAATATGAATCCATGTAGAAAGATGATTTCTCTCCTTCCTTCGAGGTCTGATCCAGTTGTATACATATGCTCAGTTGTTTAGAAATTATCGCTCCCCAGTTGAAACTGCTCCCGATGATCACCACCATGTAATCCAAGGGCATCCATGCCTCTAAAAATCTGGAGCAGTCCTTCTCTCCATATAATTGACAGATGAGAGCCATCAAATAGATGTATGGCTCCCTCAAATTGGTCATCCCATACCATCTAGTGCTCCTATTAGTGTACTTCTTGTTGCCCCTCCACCATGAGGCCATTACTCGGCTGATGGCATTCCTAGAAATTCACCACAAAGTTTGTGTTTAGATGCTCCTCGAGATCTCTAAGCTTGTAGTATTTATGAACTTATATCGATAGAAACACTCTGACACACCCACCATTTTCATCATGTTGATGGGCATAAATGACACACCGTCAGCTGGAAGGTCAAATCTAGATCGAGGTTGTCTAAATAACCCAATCTGTTTGGAGTGAAATGACCTGATGGGTTTAATGGCTCCGTTGGCTAACTAAAGTCCTAAAAATAACAAAAGAAAGGAAACTAATCTAAAAATATATAATACTAAGGATATAAGTTTAATAATAACAAATACCACAAAAGGAAGATGACTATGTGCATGTGATTATAAACAATGTATATACAATTTTGCGAGATTTACTAGATATCTCGCGAAATAGATGTTTTTTAGAAGTGTTTATGAAGTAGATAAAGAAAGCACATACATTTTGTTTAATATTTAAAACTTAAAAAAAAACTAAAGAATACTAATTCAAACACAATTGAAATAAGAAAATATTAACAATCAAAGCTAATTGAAGCTATTATTATTTTATCGATGAATAGACTAACTAAAGAACACAAATACGAATAAAATAACCTGTAATTAATCAACTAAACTGAGTCTATGTCCTTGCACAATTCAAGCTCCTAACTGTCCTTCCTATGAGGAAAACCTGTAATAGAATGGTGCCAACATTCCCAGAGAAAACTCAAAGGTGTTTTGGAACAAGGATATAATAGTAAACAAATAAATATACAGATCTGGTGATATTATAATGATGAACACTTATAATAAAAGAAACTTAATACAAGGCATTCATGTAATACATCATCCAATATCCAACATAAATGCACGATATTTAAATGAAATATTGATCATAGATGTAATATAGGACAGTAAATTATGGACATAATTAAAGTGCTGAAATAATATGAAATATCATACGATGATAAGACTAAAGTTGTATAACATATTAACATTCCATAAGATAAAGGCAAAACATAATGGGTAATAGCCACACTGGTCTAAAGCCAAGGAGTGAACATATTGTCCTTATCAATCTTGAAAGTCATATATCCATAATATGTCCAAACCAAAGATTGTCCTCACTACTAAGAGTGACTAGTATTTAAACTAGTTCAGGATTCAAATGCTCTTATCATACACGATAGAGTTGAATCCACAACAATTATATAATATTACAAAAATAGTGAAACTAAAAACCACTCATGCATGAGTTGGTTTGTCAAAAATAAACCAAAGTTTTATAAACATAAAGAGGCATAAACTATTTGAATAATTGAGCATATAATTCAATGTGTTTTCTCCATGCAATCAACATCATAATCATCCATTTCCTATAGATATCAAAACCGATTTGATATTCAAATAATGATACTGATTATTATTCAAAAGAGACTGGATACAAAATCATAGATTCTATAGCTAGTCTGTTTATTAGCAAATGAAATCAAATTAAATCTCTCTATTTCGATTTTTTATAACAAGATGAAATAAAATCAAAACAAAATCATTTTACCATTAGAAATTAGTAAAAGCAAGATCTGTCAGTTCAGAATTTATAATGGCTTTGAAACTGGTTATGTTTTTGATTATGATATTCCCAGACTTCTTGGATCTTTTGCTTTCTCTCTGTGTGTGCCTTCAAGTCAAAATTCTCTTGTTCCAATAGGGAATTCCGAGTAGCCAAGCATTTCACTTGAGCCTGTAAGAGTGAAATATCTCTATAATAATGCTCTATCCAGTCGAGGCAGCTATCACAATGCACTAGGGTAATGGCAACCCGACGTGGAACACAATCGATAACATGTGCTTCTTTTTTACCTATGGTTTGTTCCAGGTTGTGACCGATACCTGAAAAAACTTCTTTTCCCTTAAGACATTGGGGTAAATTAGTCATGAAGTCATACCGTTCAACCTGGGTAACAACCTCTTTCCTAGAACACTGATTTTATAGGTCTTCACGAGCCAAGAAATTATCTATCTCCTGATCTGAACACCGATCATCGATTTCGATCAGATTGATTGAGATAAGATGATTACTCTTTTGATTTCTTAGTTTTATAGAAATCAAACAACCAACATTCTTATTCCTGAAATTTAAATTTGAACTCTGCTGTTTCTTTCCTCCAAAGAAATTCTTTACAACAGGTTTATCGTTACTGTTCACATTGGATTCATTCATAGACACAGGGTGATATTTTTCTTTTAATTCGGTAATTACATGTTCCAAAGATCTTCTAGGTGAAAATCTACATGGTAATTCCTTATCCACATGGGTTTCATGAAAAATATAATCTGGTTCATTGAATTCAGAGCCATCAAGTGAATTGAGGACCTGGCTTTTGATCACTGGTCTGTCCAAACTGAGGTTTACAATTAAATGAGTGATGAATGTATCGTCGACCTGGGTGAAGCCATTCCAGATCAGGAAAACCTCCCAACTATCACTGACATGCGACAGGTGAGAAACCAACAATATCTTAATGAGTTTGTGATGAAATAGACTAGACAAAGAATTTATGCTTTGTCGCTTATAGCGCTTGGCCATTTTGTAAAGGCTCATTAATAGGTAAAAATGCATATGCAACTCAAACACTATGAAAATAATAAGCAATCGAATGTGGTATAGAAAAACCAACCCATATCAGCCTTCATATGTAACAAACTGTTTTAAAATTAAAACGAGACTGTGCCATCTAGGTTTTAGAAAAGCAATGGGAATACCTTTTGTACAACAAGTGGATTTGTGGGAAGCCATGAATAAACTCCATGGGAAATCATCTATCTTAGCGTTCTTAAACCACTTTTTTCCTTTCAATGGAATTCTTGTTGCCCTGCTTATGAAATCCTCTGTTATTTCTAACTGTACATCCCCAGCCTTGGCCCTAAAACTGTCAAAAGTTTGTGCAAATGATTTTGCAACCTGGAGATTGTATCCTTTGAACTTATTGAGGAACACACCCCAACCATGATCCTTCAGGTCATCTATAGCGTCATCATGGGACAAGAGAGCTTGGAAACCATTCATCTCGATATGAACCATGGGTTCCATTACCACTATGACATGGATACAACATATACCACAAGGGATAGGTTTAGGTTTCCAACGGACGAGCAATAGAGACAGGTCTAAGCAAACTGTAATGGTATGAAAAATGAAACGTTTGGGGATTGTCATAGTTTGAAAATAATATTTAGGGAAAATGAAAACCAAAGGGCTCATAAAACTAAAAACCATTTCCCACGATGAGTGCTAAACCCTTCATAGTACAAAACCCCAATTCACATAATGAATGATCTCATTAATATTCAGGCCAACAAGGTGAATTGAAAACGTAGGTACAACATGCTTGTACCAATTGATATGAATGTTGATATGACAATTTAGCTCATGAAAACTATATCAACTGTTTACCAACGTTTTTGTGCATTTAACATTTCATAAATTAAATCAACAATAAACTAATGAAATCAAGGTACCCGTAATACATAAGGATTTCGATAGTGTATTAACCAATAAATTCATAAGACTTGAGTTTAAACCATGTATGGGTGCCTTCTAAAACAATATTTCTAAGGTAAAACATATGTAACCAAGACCAAGTTTTATATTTCAATTCATTCTTACAGTCATGAATTTAAAACAAAACAAATGAAAATGCAAACGAAAAATAAAAAAGGTAAGATTAACCCAATCATTGCTTTGAAACTCAGAAACATAAACATTTACAAATGAAAGGTGATGGTAGCTACATAAAGACATAATCTCTTTGTGAGAACTTTGATTGTAAAAATAATCGAAAATCATTGGTGGTTGCCAACACATCGTTGATTAAACATTTCTGTGTGTCCGCGTGGTCGATGAGCCACTTCAGGACTTCAATACAGGGAAAAACAGGGGTTCTGCTTGCCACCATATGTAGGTATGACCGTCATATGTTCGGGAACACCTCATTGTCGAGTGCTCTTACACATGGATCACTGTGTGGGACATATTCCGAGTATTCCTCCCGACTGATCTTGTTAAAGATTTCTCCCCAATGTGAGAGTGCCATCTTGGATCCCATTCTTGCCTCTGTATCTCCAAAGGTTAGAGGCTAGATGAAAAACTTCTTCATTGCTATTTTAATGACTGGTTCTAGCCTTAGAGTGTATTCCAATTATTTTGTGTCCACTGGAGAGGATCCTTCACCTACCTTTGGTTCTTACAACTTTGGTGCCCTCAGCGTTTGCCGAGTGGTTTTCTTTATTGGTGACATTGTTCCTACAACTAAAATAAACTTTCAGGGACCGTGTAAGACAAAAACTGGATAAAAACATATGAATTACAACCAACAAAATTACAGACTCAGAAACATACCTCTGAAACTTGTTAAAACCTGGTTATTTTGACAATCATGGGATCAATATAGCCTTTGAGTCGCTCATCTTTCTCCTTCAGATACTCCATAATTCTCTTATGCACAAAATGATTTTGTTTACAACGGCTCAAGAGAATTCAAACAAGGAATAAATTACCGTGTCACATTAGCTATTCAATTCAGGTGATGAGTGAAATTTTAACAAATCTGCCATCGAATCTCTATAAATTAAATTCATCGTGGGTTGACAACGGAGGTGCGGGTGGTGATGTGGTCTATCAGTGATTTCAAACGACTGTTTTGATTGGCACATGAGGTAGAAACTAATGTGGGATTTGTTATTTAATTATCTCCTTAAATGGTCAAAATTCGATCGTATCTAATGCTAAAACATCCCATCGTGTCACTTTGGTAGTGGGTGGATCGGGGATTGGGGATGTGCTATGAACATTTTCGTTGATGTCCTTCTGCAAAAATCTCCGACACTGATCAATTTCACCATACTATGGTGCCATGGCAAAGCTGACTCGACAGTGCGACTCAGACTTAGGGAACCAAGGATGACTCGAGGTAACACTAGACCGTACGGTTCTCCAATCGGGTAAAGACATGTGGCGTTGAAGACCAGTGAGATAATTCATGAGTATTAATCAGAGTCAGGAATTTCCTTAAGTTATTCGTTCTAAAACAAACCTTAGCTTTTCGATGCCAGAAAGTATCCAGGGTCGGCGATCAACGATAAAACTATCAAGTGCTTTCTTCGGATTAGCTCTCTCGAAAAAGTCTCGATGCCAAAAATGCATCGACGATCAACGATCAAGAATAACCTTTAGCGTAGCCAGAATGTTTGTTGCGATCCTTTTAGGTTCTCCCTGATTTCGATAAGTGCATCAGGCATCGACTATCAACGATATCTCTTCTCTCTTCATTAACATCTGTCCCCCTCATCTTTTACCAATGCCAAAGGGGAATCGACTATCAATGATATCCTTATGCAAGACTTGACTCGAAACAAAAACTTCCTTTTGCCGATGCTGATGGGGATCGATGCTCGACGACTGAGGTTTTCCAGGTGGTTCTTTTCCTCCTTTTGAATTCTTTTCGATGCCAAATCTGAGCGTGTTGCGTGAAGTGTTTTGGATGTCGACTCTTTATTCAAGTGTTAAGGCATTTTAAGTCATGGGGTTTCATAAGTTCACAAAAACCAAAATAGGTGATGAGAGTCATGAGAATAGGCAAAGACAAAACATTTCTAAAAATAAAGTCGAATCAAACAGTGCAAAAGATCAAGTGGTACCCAAAAAAGAAAAAAAAAAATTAAAATTGAAAGAGGCTTTTTGGGGTGTGTTGAGTGCTCAACAAATGGTGACTTACTGGGTGAAAGAAAAATCTCTGTTCCTACCTCAGGCTCAGGCTCAGGTGATGCAAAATCTGATTAAGAACTTAACTGGTTTTTTATCCTTGCATTTGAGATTCCCTGGTTGGTGCATTTGGGCCTGCCTGTGGGGTTTTCAACCTTTATTCCACATTCATTTCCTGTAACCCTAACTCATGCCCCCTTTGACAATATTCTAGTAAATAATTCACTGGCATTAGGCCCTTTAGTTACCCTTATTCACTTTCTATGGTGTTTCTCCGCCGCCAACGAGCGTCCATATCCCTGACAGAGTCACCCCGACGTCAAAAACCTTGCTCTATTGCTAGCGAGTGTCCATAGCCCTAGAAGAGCTATATGCATACCCTCTCCTAATGTGCACTCACTTGATATAGTTTATTTTATTTCGGCAGGATGCCCTGAGCGAGTGGGAGAGGAGGACGTTTTTTATTTCCAAAATGAGATGGTTGAGGTGAAATTTTTCTAGCTATGTCTATGAGGTACATGTATTCCTTTCTAGCTTACCATCTTTCCCTTAAGGTTTTACCAGACCACAAGGTAGAAAATTCATCACTTTTCCAAGGTTGTTTATCTATGCAGGTTAGGTAGAGGACCCCTTAAAACAACCGTAGGTCCCCTAACACTTTTTGTGTTGCATGCGAGCGATGAGTTAGGAACAGAGTTTGTTATATCGCATGAATTAAGGTAAACCATTGTCTTGATTAAAACAATATTCAAAAGTGCATAAGTACAATAACAAGAAGCAAACACAAAAATTCATTCCGCAATCGACCTACCTAAAACAAACATCGTGAAAATATACACACATAAATCCTTTTTTTTTTTTTAAATGGAAATATTGTTTTAGGGATTGGACATTCATCGGGAGGGAATCAGGTTCCCCCCTCAGATTCTGTAGCCGATACGTGCCTACCCCAATCTTCTCGGCCACCTGGAAAGGTTCGAGCCATAGATTCTGAAAATTAAAATGTTTTCCTTTTGGCTCATTTTCTCTGTCCCATTTTAGGACTAAGTCTCCCACTTCAAAATTCTTCTCTTTAGCCTTATGTTTATCAAACCACCTTTTCAATATCTGCTGATGAGCTATGAATTTTGATTTTTCTTTCTCCCTTTCTTCTTCCAGCATGAAGAGGGTATCAATTCTTTATTGTATGATTGGTGAGGGCTATCCTCTCGAATCCTAAGAAAGTTGAAGAGATGGAAGATATAGCCCGTTTAGGAGAATGACTTCCTGTCTGTATACCATAAAGTATGGGGAATTCCTTATAGCTTCCTTGGGTGTAAATCTATCGGAACATAAATCATTATGAAGTGAACTATGTCATTTCCTTTGGTTATCTGCAACTGTTTTCTTCAATATCCTCACTAGGTTCTTATTAGTTGATTCTGCCACTCCATTCCCCCATGGATAGTAGTTTGCAGAGTATCTGATTATGATTCCTTTGTCTAGAGAAAACTCTATTAATAAGGTGGAAGAAAAGTAAGCTACATTATCAAAAACAAGGTTGTAAGGCCTACCAAACCTTGTGATCAACTATTGTTCTATGAATTGGATCACCACCTTTTCATTTACATGAGTAAGAGGGATGGCCTCTACCCAATTTGTGAAATAATCTGTGGTAGTTAGTATGTATCTAACTCGGTCTAATTTCTATCATGATATATAACCCCCATTGCTCGAATGGCCTAGAAATGACCATCGATTGTAGTGGGACAACTACTCTCTTCTCCCTCCCCATGCTTATTTGACAAGTTTTACAGTTTCTAGCGTATGTGTGAGCATCCTTGAACAAAATAGGCCTATAATAGCCAACTCTCAATATTTTATGAGAAATGGTGTTTCCTGTGAAATGTCCTCCTACAGGACCATCATGGAGCTCCTTCAGAACTTTGCTTGCATCTTCACATTTGAGACATCTTAAAAGTACCCCATCATAATTAACATGGAAGAGAACCAAATTTATGAGGTGATATTTTGTAGTAACCTGAGGGCTCTCCTTTCCCTAGGGTTTAGGTTTTCTGGGCAAGTCCCATGATGCAGGAGATAAGTTAGTTTCTCGTACCAAGACTCTTTCCTTGGGGAGACATATGAAGTTTCACCACACCATAATTCCAATTCATTCTCGCATCCGAGGTCTTCATTTACTTGGTCCTGGGCTTCCGCTGCTAGTTTGCATAACCCTTGTCCTTTAACCAATTTAGCAGGTTTCATATCTAGATCAAATTCTTGGACTACTGCCATCCAATTCCCTCTTCTTTCTCCCATCTCCTATTGAGTGAATAGAGATCAGATTGCAGGGTGAAGCACGATGAATTTGGTATGGTTCTTAAGGATGTAAGATCTGAAGTGTTTCACTGCCTTGTATACCACATAAGCTTGCTTGTATATAGCAGGGTAATTTAGTTCGACCCCTTGGATATTAGTGCTCATGAATGATATCGGGGCCTCATTGTTGTCATCATTCTTCCGAGTCAATACTGCAGCTAACGATTGGTCTGAGGTGAAAGTATAAAGGAAGAAACATTTGCTAAAATAGAGACTTCGCAACACCGGGGCTTGAGATATCGCAGCCTTAATATTGATGAAAGCCCTTTTCCGTTCATCGTCCCACTTAAATTCAACATCTTTATGGATCATTTTTGGTAAGGGTTTGATCGTTTTAGTGAAATCGGGGGTGAATTTCCTCTCAAAATTGAATTTCCCAAAGATTGATTGCATAACCTTTTTGTTGTGGGGTAATGGAAGCTGAGCTATAGCCCTAATCCATTATGGGTCTATGTGAATGCTTGCTTGAGATATAATGTGGCCTAACAACTTACCTTCCTCGACAACAAAAATAGTTTTCTTAGGGTTTACAGATATACCATATTTCCCACACCTTTCAAAAATATGGGTTAAATGTTGGATGTGATATTCTTTGTTATTTGAATACACAATCACACCATCCAAATAGACTACTACACATTTTTTGATTAGTCCTCGAAAAGATACGTCCATGGCCCTTTGGAAGGTTTCCCTTGCATTGATTAACCCAAAGGGAATATGTTTATAATTGAAGGTTCCCCACTTGGTTCGTAAGGTAGTTTTCAAAAGGTCCTCCTATGAAACTAGAGCTTGGTTGTAACCTAAAAAAATCTCCAGCAGGGAGAAAATATCAGAGCTCAACATGGCCTGCAAGAGTTGTTCCATTGGTGGGACTGGGTAGTTGTCCTTTTCTGAAGATCTGTTGAGGTTTTTGAAATCTACGCATAGGCGGATCTCCCCATACTTTTTCCTCACAGGAACCAAATTTTCTACCCATGTGGAGTGTATAACTTGGAAAATAATCTTGGCATCTAGTAGTTTCTTTAACTCCAGACAGATGAGAGTTTCTAGGGATGGGTGGTATTTCCAGAGCTTCTGTTGGAAGGGTTTCACTTCAGGTTTTAATGGGATAGTGTGTTGAATGATACGAGTATCATAATTTTTCAGATCTCGGTAGGACCAAGCAAAAACATCTTGATATTGTATGAAAAGTTTGAGATAGGCCTTCCTCTCCTCTTTAGATACCATCTTGCTGAGATTTATATTCTTGGGTTTTCCGGGGTTCCTAGATTTATAGTTTCATGCATGGGACAAGAACTCCCCATCTTTGCATTCTTTGACCCTTTAAATCTTTCTCTTAAGTAAAAAAGGTTCTCTAAATTGGATACTCCCTTAGGTATCATGTGAGACCTTGGTTTTTCAGTCGGTTGATCTGTATGAGGATCGGTTTTCGCTAATTGCTCCTAGAATACTTCATCGTCAATAGCCAGGTCTTTACAAGTATCCTGGTTGGTCAAAAAGTTGATGATCTGTTCATATCCTTCAAAGACCTTCCAATTAGAAATATTGTTGGGCACCGACGGTTTGTAGAGTAGCTCCACAGTGAGTCGGAAGGCTTCATATTATTCTAGAGGTGATAGCCTTGAGGCAGCGGTGGCCAAAGAATCAACAAGAATGTTATTTTTAATGGGGATCGCTATAATGTTGAAGGCTTCAAAATGCTCTATTAGCCTGTGCAATTCCTATTGGTGATTCTTCAAGTGTGGAGATTTGCAATGTATAGTGTTCCTTACTTGTGTGACGATGATTCAAAATCTTTGAAAACCTTCAATTATTTAACGTTTAAGTCTATGGATTTCTTTATCCCTTGTACTAGAGCTTCATACTTGGCAGTGTTGTTTGTGCATTCAAATTCTAGTCTATCGGATAAGAAATGTCATTTACCTTTTGGATCAATGAGGATGCATCCTACCCCTGACCCTTCTTGCGATTTGGATCCATCAAAGTATAAGGTCCAAACTTGTGGGAAAAACCTATCAACTTCCTCTTTCTTTTTACTTTCCTCCTCTCCTCCTGTTTGTTCCATGATTTCTAACGCAAGTCCTTGACAGAAGAGGGTTTCCTCTATCACCGTCGACAATTTTTCTTGAAAAATCATTTTGTAACTTTCAGTAAGAGGGACATCAGATGAGAGGGGGGGGAAATTCCCGAAATTAGAGTCACAGGAATAATTTCCTAGCACAGAGACATTTGCTGATGAGAGTTCATTAAGGGTTTCTAAGTTGGTGACAATATGTTTTAGATATCTTTCCCTATCGATCCTGATCATATTCAGGCGATGAGGGTTCATTAAGGGTTTCTAAGTGGTGACAATATATTTTAGATATCTTTCCCTATCGATCCTGATCATATTTAGGTGTCCTTTTAATGACAACAAAAGGTGATCCCAGTTTGTACTAAAGTATCCGTTTAACTTCTCAGACCAATCTTGATTCAATAACAATCCATAAGCTTCTGGGATATCTACTACAATGATGTCAATTAATTGCACAAATTTAGGGTGTGTTTCTATTCTGATCATTAGATCTTTAAGCTCTCCCATAAAATTCACCTGGGTTCTGTCTAGTTGTATTACATATTTATCTCTTTTGAGAGGGACAGCGTTTAATTTTTTGCAAATAGACAATGGCATAACATTGGAGGATGGTCCCGAGTCAACCAAACTATTATGGAGGTTTCTGTTGAAGACTTCAAACGTCAAAAGGAACGGTGGGACAAAAGGTTTTCCCTTCTTATCTTCAGAGCAGGTGTTCACAGTTGGTTTATTCCTTAGATCCAAGGGAGTTAGATTTCGTCCTTGGTCAGTGCTTGTTGTAGGATTTTCTACTGATTTCAATGCTTGTAACATAAAGTCCTTTTGCTGAGGGATTCTACATATTTCCATGACTGATATATTTTCTTTCAACTTTTTCAAGTCTTTAACTATGTTGTAGTCTAGCTTGGGCAATTCTCGTGTATGGATGTTTATAGGATTTCTTCAGGGGAAAAAAGGTGCTTTCGGGTGATCAGTAGCTGGTTTTCCTCCTGAAGTTTGGGCAGTAGTAAGATCGTTCGAGACAAGTTGACCCCTACTTCATGTTTGCATAGACAAGACCTCTGCGGGTGGTTCTTGAACCTCAAATAGGTCATCGAAAGGCATTGGTAGGTCAGGGTCCCATATCATCATGACTATTTCTTCTAGTGGATCACCTTCTTCTTGATCAACAATATTCATAACTGATCTGCTTGATTGTTCTATTAGAAAAATTTCATCTAGAAATCAGTTGGCCATCAAATTCATGGCATGCACCCATTGTGGGCAGTCCCTTTCAGAGTGTTTTTCTTGGTGATAAGTACAAAAAGAGTCGAAAGCTACATTTCCTAGATCGATGTTTAAGTTTCTTGGGGGAGGTTCAATCTATTTGAATAATGGATTTCTTTTAAAAAAAGATTTATAGGGCCTCTAGCCTTGGTTTCCTTCCTATGCACTTCTTTTCATGTCTATGATTTCATTTGACAACTTCTTGACCATGCGTTGTAGGTCTTCTATGTCCCTACTTCCATTTTCGGGACCTTGTTTTGTTTGTTTCCCCGAGGGTCTAGTCAAATATAGTCCTCTCTTGGGAGGAGGTTGAACTTCCTTTTTAACTAATGAGACCTGGCCTTCTTTACAACCCTTCATTTGGAACTCTATTGTTTTGGCTTCTTCAAAATTCTTAGCTAAGGTTGCTTTGGCAACCCTCTTCACAAACATGGAAATAGAAGCTGGGAGAGCGTTAGCATATACTTCGATTTGCAACTCCTGAGTGGGTTTAGCTCTGGGTTGGAATTTGTTTAAGATAATGGTGAATCTTTGATTGAATTACTTAACCTTGTCCTTTGAACTCATGGTGGTGGCAAACAACTCGACCATCAAAGGTCCTGTAGTGGTTTCTTTTGCAAATTTGTCTAGAAAATCCTTTTGAAACTTCTTCCAACTAGTTATGGATCCTACAAGTAAGTTAAAATACCACGTGGAGGTTGAATTCTCAAAAGTGTAGGGGAAAATTCTGCATACTATGTCTTCATGTTGAACATTCATCAGTCTGATAACTAGTATGCATTTTTTGATATGGTCTTCAGGCAATCCTGAGGTTTTAGGGTCAAATTTAGGGAGTAACTTCTCTGGATGTCGGGGAAGGTTATGTACTCGTCCAGGGATGGCCAAAGTATCTATGAACAACCAAGGTTGATTATTCTAAGTTGGGTTTCCCCTTTATTCATTATGATCATTGTTATCTTCCATGTCTTCCGATCAAAAAAATGAGCGTTCTGAGTTAAACCCTTCCTCTTCGGAAAAATCGCCGGGCTCAAAGAAGTTTTCGACTGGTGTTTTAGGGATTAGATTAAGAGGATGCTCGATTTCGGTGAGGGTGAAATCTATCAGGTCTTCTACTATGTGCACAAAAACCTGGTCAGTGGATTTGACCACTGGTCTGGTTATTTGTTTTATTCGAGGAAGTAACCGAGCTAAGGGAAACACACCGATCTGTTGGGCGTAAGCTCTTGTGATTCTTCTGAATTGGTTCAATTCCTCGTGAGGAAGAGCGTAAGGTATATCAGGGAATAGATGTTCTTCCTCTTGATGGGGTGAGTTACTCGTTTCAGGAGTACTCAGTGTGTGTGGGATGTATTGGGAATAAATATCCATGCATGTGGGTTGTTTTGAATCTACAGGTTGTGTGAAATATTTTGTAAAAAATATTGTCAGCCATTCATTCTTCAAGTCCTCCTTCTAGTGCCAATTTTGTTGAGGGGTCCTAAATCCCTTTAACTCAACAGTAGGAACCAAACCTGCCACCGAGCCCCAATTAGAATCTGCAACATTTAATGGTGGAATGGTTCTCCAGATCTTACGATCCAACCAATTAATCGATGGGCTTTACGTAGTGATTGATAGGACGTTTTCTTGTGAAAGCTCCTCCTTTAGTTTGGACTTTTTTTTTTTTTTTGGTATTTTCTCTTACAGGTGGGACCGATACAAGATAAATGCTAGTATAAACCAACTGGGTAATGAAGGGGAAAAGACTCAACTAATAAAGAAGGCTGAGCTCGAGATAACACTTTTACTCTAGCATGCAGACAATGATTGTTACACCTACCACAAGCCTAGTATTAATACATTAACCTGCTAGTGTTCCAGTTATTGACTAAGATACAATTATCAGAAGAAACATACATGCAATAAATGATGGCAAGAAAAATAGTTTCCTTAACTCTAATCATCAATCACATATTAACACAACGATTCACTTTTCATCATTAAAGACAAGAACTATAAAAATATTGAATCAAATAACTTATCTACTGATTCAGAAGCTCTTACTTGTTACAACATCCATTCATGAGATAAAAATAAGAAATAATTCTTCTTTAGATCCAATCACACATGCTTTTGATGAAAAACACAAACTTGTCTTTGGTCCTAAATAAGACTTCTCAATTAAGGCATCTCCGAAATAGTTCTTTACAAATCCAAAAATGGTGGTCTTTAAAACAACCATCGATCTCTTGCTAACAGGTCGATCCTCTTATTTATAACATATTATTAACTAAAAATAACTATCAAAAGTGAAGATAAGTAAACAAAAAAAAACTCGCCACATGGCACTTTCATCTCTCAGTCTTCTAAGAGTCATCAAATGATCTCACTTGAGTGGATGAATTTTCTCATACTCCGACCATTTGACAAAGAGATCCTCGCATGTGTTGGCATACATGAATATATGTTGTTTCATTGGGGCTGAAAGGATCTCTCTTATCTCTACTGCCCATGCCCAATACTTGACTATTCTAGCACTTAACTGCTTCAACACAGTTCGAGCCTTAATTAGGTGCTCCATGAATTGCTGCACTTGACCTGGCGCCATGTTCACCACTGTTTCTATCTCTGCAACCCATGACGAGTCTTGTTCGATATGTAATTTGACTATGTCGCGCAAGTCGAAAAAATCATCGGGTGTGCCAAATTTAGGGAGGCCAATGTATCTCATTGCCCAGTTGATCTTGGTCCAACTCTTTTCACACTCGACCCATTTCTCTTGGATTTCCCGATGGGGTTCTTGAGCCATTTTTACCCAATATTCGAACGACTTCTTTATGTGGTCGATGCTGCTTTCCCTTAGTACTTGGATGCTGTGCTCTTTGGCATCTCGGCCCTGTTGAACCACACTGATGTAATCGATCCTTTCCATGACTTGGTGTGCTTTCTTATACCACCTTTCCATATCCTTTCACGTCACCAGCTCCATGAGGGTGTCTTCTTAAAGCTCGACTATCCTTACAGTGAATAGGTGCCGTTCATCCGTAAATTTACTGTAGGCCACCTGGAATTCACTCCTCAGAAACATCGCGGTTTGTGTGGAATCCTGGTAATATTTTGCCAAACGGTGTAGATGTTCCAACTCCTTCAGCACAACAACCAAATCCTCTTCATCCCTTTTCGCTCTGTCTAGGGTGGCATCTGTGATTTCCATCTCTGTTTCGATAAGCTTGGATGTCTTGGCATGCTCCATGTTCATCAAATTTTCCTCTGTGGTGATGAGGATGGAGCGATCTAGAGTAATCCTCCTCTTCTTAGTGGTTCTCTTCATGATAACTTTCCTTTTCCGATCATAGGAGGTGGCATGTATATCAACAAATTCATCTACAAGTTTGGGGATTTGCTGATCCCCCAGGTAAGCATATTTCCCAGGCTTCTGACGGTGTATATCTGTTGAAGAATGGGTTCTTGAACCTCTTCCATGTGTTCTGAAGGTCTAACCTCTAGTTGTGCCCCATTGGGAGGTTGAGTACTGGTTGAAATTGAAGCATCGGGGATAGGCTCGATACTTACTTGATAACCGACTGATGAGACGCTGATTTCCTGCTGTGGAACTTCTTCCTTTTGTTCATCTGACCTTGGCTCATCCGTCGGAACATCCATTTGGGTCTCCGGTACATCGAGTATCTTAGTGTCTAAGACACTTTCGACATCCTGGTCATTCTATGGAAGGCCCCGAATTTGAGCGTCAAGAGCTGGGGAAGATGCCTTCTTGAACTCCTTTTCCTCTGTGATCTATACAAGAGTCACCAGGGACACCTCCGAAGTTTCCTTGTCATTATATATTGTTATCAAGTCATGGAGGGGTTTTGGTGGACTTGCTTTCCCTGATATTATTGCTATTTCTGGCCGAGCTGGAACATCACCTAGTGATCTGGCCTGTGGCGTTGTAAATTCAAGGTTATATAACCCAACGATTTCATCAATTTGTATTGGATCAGGGCTACTTGGGCCTACCCGACTTTCATCTGGTTTGTAAATAGGGGCCCTTGTCATTCCTACAAGGTCTGGGTCATCCTGGAGTTGATCAATTACTCACTGCACCTATTCTATCATGAGAAATCCCCTTTCTCGGGCATTCAGTGTCATAGGAAATCCCCTATTCTGCACTGGAGCCACTAGAGGAACCTCTGTTGCCTCTGCCGCTCAGATTTCTTTCCTGGCTCTGAGGGCCTCTTGAGCCGACTGCTCTATTTTCGTCACCAGTTCATCCAGGCTCATGGACCTGAACTTGGTCATTTGGGGCCGACCATCCTTGCTACCACCTCATCCAAGTCCTAGGCATTTTCTGTGAAGACTTCATCTTTGAATTTGTCATGGGCATACGACAAACATGATGACACTTGTGAAGCATGTTGCAAGACAATGCCCTTTGGATCATGCTTGAAGAATCGACCTCTCTGGAATCTGAACTCGAGTTGGCTCAACCCTTATTGTTTAGCTTGAGTGGTATCCTTTACCAAGTAGAAACCTACATGAAAACCATAGGGTATGAGCACCCGCTTCTTGTCCTTGACCAGGGTGGCGTTGTAGCCTTGCAATATGGTTTGATAGCATATTTATCCTACTACAAGCCGGTCTAGGACATGAGATGATAGGAGATGTGGTGCTCCGGTGGCCCCGAACACCCTGATGTAGGTGTCGCGCTTGTCCAAGTACCAATGGACTACCTTGGATATCATTTTATTGGTCGTAACCGATAGTCTTGGGCATTCCTTAAAAATAATAAAATAGATTCATGCGATGAATTCATCGCAGATGAGGGAGTAAGAATTCTTATACATGTTTTCCCATAGCACATTGAATGTTAGGGACCTAACTCCTCACGTAGGTAAAATAATATATTCCAATGTAATAAAGTTCGATATTAATAAGGCCCAACAATAAGGAAGAATAAGTCGAATGTAAGAAGACCTAATAGAAGCTTTCACTTCTAGAAGGATCTTCCTCTAGATGGTTATTTTGATAGACATATTTAGTATAAATAGGAGTCGAGGGTATGAAAACTGTTGTCTCAGATATTATTGTAATAGATCTCTTCTCTGCTGGAGGTTGCACCCTCTAAGAGGCAAGTGAACATTGCTCTTAGTAATCTAAGTGCTCTTTATGGTGTTATTCTGGTATCATTTTAGTATTATTGTGGTGTTGTTCTGGTTATATTGTTTCTCATCTATCATTTCTCACATTTTATTTGTGTTCTGCATACTTTTTATATCAGGAATATTACAAGTGGTATCAGAGCACTTTCCTTGGTAGAAAATTGTGGGTTAATTTTTTTTCAGGGTAGAGACGTATTCCGAAGTCTTTAAGCTACAAGGATATGTCGTTACATGCATAAATTCGTGGCTAGGGAATCATACACACATGAAATACAAGTGGTACTTAAGAACACATCTGTTGGCCACCCTTGTAACCCCTGTTGGTACCCCTTCGAGTGGTAGCGCATCATAAATCACCTGTATATAGATCGACCTAGATTTCCTGAAGCCCTCTTTAGATAAACCAATCAGCCACCTGACTGCTATAGTTCCACTGAGAACAACACTCAGGAAGATACTCTATAGTACTTGGGTAGTCGGGTATTATGACTAAGGGAACAATCTAGCCTCAGTTAGGGCCCTGAGATATTGGGTCGAGTACTACTGTTGGACCCAACACATATATCATAGAGCTATAGCAGATGGAAAACCCTTGTCTATAGAACTCTTGAATACCTAACCCTTGGGGACGAAAAAAAAACAAAACAAAACAGACAATATCTATTGCTGCGCAACTATGTCTTCTGTATTCGAGTTTCCAATTAACTACACATTTGTTCTTGATTAAGTATTTGGGAATTTCATCATTGCAGTATTCTTCAGACCAAAGTATAACTCCACAGGTGTAAAAAAAAAAGTCTGGATTTTGTTGCACCATTATTTGAGACCTATTCCATTGGATTTATCTCTTCGCCCTTATCAGATTCATACCTATCATTTTTCAGCAAATGTTTTTACCCCACCTACCCCTTTTTGGTTCCCTCGTCATCATGGCCCATACCCGTAGCCAAGACTTGGAAGCTCGCTTCAATACCCTGCAATCTAATTTCACATAGACCCAACAAGAAGTAAGACAACTCAGTGCCAATATTGCCACCATCAATAAAAACATGCATTCCTCCATCGCCACCTAAATCGAGGAACTCAAAGAATACCTCAAACAAGACATTACTACCCAGCTTGAATCTGTCGCTTCGATGATCTACACCAAGCTGCATATCCCTACAGATCCCCCTTTATCTGACCCACCTTTGTGTTAGCGATCAAAAATGCGTTGGCATTTTTGAAAGAATGATGCATAATATTGTAGGGAACATTTGACTAGCTTCTAGGGCTCCAAATGCAGATTTGAAAGCACCATTGGAAAGCTTAGGATTTGTAGATGTCGATCGACTATTCAAGAATGCAAAACGGACTCTCCATGACTGAGAAATTTGATTTAAAAAAAACTGCGCTTTCACCAGCTAACCCGTCTTGAATTTTGCTAGTTAGCTGGTGAAAGCTCCGCCTTTCACCAACGAAGGAGCGGATTTTCGAGTAAATTAGCTGGTGAAAGCCTGTCATGGCCAGAATAACCAAATTTTTGCCTAGATCAGAATTTTTCAAGTTTGAATGGTTTGAAACCACTTCAAATGGACAGGTGTTGAATTATCAAGTCTAATTCAAAGGCTAGTTTTGAGGGATAAGGTCAAAAAGAGGTTTTTCAACTACATTTGGCATCTTTTTCAAAGGCAGAATATCAGGGTTTTTGCACACTTCACCAAATTCGAATTTTATCTTTGGAGGACCAAATCAAACAACCTTGGGAGGCTAAAACTACACTTCATCAACAATCTACTACTCTTAGATATGGATTGACCTCATCTTGAGGATCTCTTCCTAGTTTTTTGTAAATATAGTTTACTTTCTGTTTTTAGAATATCATATCCATTGTTTTAGGATCTGAGAACTGTGATGTAAAGATATAAAGCTACAGACTTAAGACAGACACAGGGTTCAATCCTAGATACACTTTGGCTATGTACTTTGACTCTGTTTTGTTATAAGAATCACAATTTTCTTTGGTCATTATATATCAGTCTGTCCACATTTTCCATTACTCTATATTTAATTCTATTCAGTTCAGTTGTTCAGAACTGTCATCTTCTGATATAGCTCATGGATATGAATTAGATCTTCTTTATATTCTTGTATAAC